>JARFXV010000587.1:0-185761 GCA_031761425.1 Cosmopolites sordidus
AAATTCGTATTTTTCTTTGATATAAAAACAGGCAAATGGTAACTATTAAAGAAAAAAACCTAAATATTGTTGATTCATTTTCATTTGCCACTAAGAAAATACCTATATTTTTAATTCATTGTTCATATAATAAAAGCCTTGGGATTTGCAATAAAAAATGAGATTTAATATAATTTAGGGAAATAATTCATTCTTAATCATCATGAAACCATGCTCTATAATACATATACGGTAGCGGATATAATGTACGCAACATAATGTATCAGTAACACTGTCTTAAAGTCGTGTTTCAGTCACCTTTCCATCTTCTTCACCTATATGCCTTACACATCACCTACTTCAATTTAGAAGCAGATTTATAGGAAGCTGAGAACAACATTAATAGTAACGATAATAACAACCGCCACAGATGAAGCGAGGTGATGGTATAAGCAAAATTGTGTATTAAAAAGAAGCCAAATAATGATACGTAATGTTTGTTTCATTACGTATCTTTATTATCATTCATTTTGTAGCATAAAGATTGACAAATTACCACTTAGGAAAGTGGAAATTTGTTTTTTCTCACCAAGAAAATTGCTTTTCTCACAAAAAAACTCTACACATGGATGTATGCGTTTTATTTACTAAGAAGAGGGCAGGTGTTTTTTTACGACATCGAGATGCTTTTTGCTCTTGCTCTTGTTCATCATCCATTTTGGATTGATTAAAATTTGAAACTTAATTATAACACATTCGTCATTCGTAACATTCGTCTTAGAAACTACGTTATTATAAACTAAACCAAATGTTAATCAAACATAACTGTTACATATATGAAGGAACAAATTTTATTCAAAACTCAATTAAAAAAAAATAAAGCACGCATCCCAAATGGTCACAAGTATCAAGAGAAAAAATGATGCCAGTTATAAACTGTAATAGATAAAAATATATTTTTTTTTGCTATTCAAATTATAATTCTATAAACATAGCAGAAAAGTAAAGGGTAATTCTCTTAGGGTGTACTAACTTCAGATAGGGGTCGCTGTCAAACGAACTGTGAGTTTGCGCGCACTTCTGTACCTATGTATCTCAATAGTCTGGCAAATCATCATGCAACGTTTAATATCAGACCAACGCTTGCAAATTGTCAAACTATACTATCAAAATCAGTGTTATATGCACCAAATTTATAGAGCACTTTGTAAATTTGAACTTCGTGATGTATTCGCCGAATTACACAAGTCAACGATTTTAAACTTCTGTGAAGTAACATTAGTGAAAAACAAGTGTTTTTGAAATATTTAATAGTCCTAAATCCGAAAATGATAAGCTATTTACTGTAAGACTTACACTTTTCCTATTACATGGGTTCGATGGTGAGGAAAAAAAGAATGCGACATATTTTTATAATCTAATACAAAGACATTACTGAGGATTATACACAAAAGTGACAAAAACTTTCACTTTTTCCTCTTGTGTTCTGTAGCATCATCTCTTTTACAAATCCAGCAGTAGTGGCCCAACATAGATAGATTCCAGCGTCCGAGGTATCTTGCTTCCATCGTCCTGATGGCTGATGAAACCTCTCTCCTTTTTCTCACTTACTGCACTCAAATTATCCGGAAAATCTAAATGGCAGTGTAAAAAATGCATTTTTAAGGACCCCTTAGTATTTCACAAGCTTTCCATCTACGAGGTTTTTTATAGTTTTCATCTTTCTTATTACCCAGAAATCATTTCACTATACTTACAAAACAGTTCCAAGTTGCCAATTCCTTTAATCATTCATTTAATTTTTCTTTAAGATGGAAATCATGTAGAAGCTTCCTTATTTAAGGTCCAATAAATATGCCTTCTTTTAGTTTTACATCCCTTAATTGAGGAAATATTTTTTTAGGTACTTAAAACCTGACTTTGACTTTAAATAAATCGTCCGTATATATAATAAAACTTATCTCCTGGATTTTTGCAAAATTAACGACTAGAACTTGCCATTATATATAAAATCGACTTACACTTGGCTGTACAGTATAGCAAACAGAAACAAACTAAACTATAGAAAACAATAAAACTACTCTTAAAAGTTCGTAGAATACTATGAAAATACCCCCTCTATGGTCTTATGGTAATTCCTACATTGTCCAGTTCAAAGTCAGGTATAAATAATTTCATGACACCATGATATAAAGGAGAAACAGGTACTTAAAAAATGGGATGTGCTAGGCCATTTCTGTAAAAAGGTGTTTTAATAACTACCTAATTAAATTGATTTAAATGCCTCAAATTGTTATTTTGAGGAACATGTTTCCTCTCCACGTGGGACCATGGCTAAAACTTATTTTATTGTAATACTTGTATGTGTAACAATATTTAAACAATAAAAAATACCTAGATGTTTTATATATTAGAAGAAATATATGAAAATTGATTAAATACAACTAAAATGCTTCAAAAGGCTAAATTTTCCGATGGATAATTCCTCGTTGTAAATATTGCAATTCGTTTTGGGAAAAATCGCGCATCGCGTTTAGTTCCCAAGCGTGTCTGATGTGAAAATTGCCTCGCCAATTTTATTATCAGACCCATTTGCATGTGTACGGCCTACCCTATTCAGTGAAGGTTAAAACAATGGTATTTGATTTCACGTTTTTGTCATCAAATTGAGCTTTAATTGCAGTTTCCCGAAAGAAAAAAATAGCTTAAGGAATGTTTCTATTATGTAAAATATAAAAGCAGGTCATTTTACATATTT
The DNA here is from genome assembly GCA_031761425.1 of Cosmopolites sordidus. NCBI lineage: Eukaryota > Metazoa > Arthropoda > Insecta > Coleoptera > Curculionidae > Cosmopolites > Cosmopolites sordidus. The sequence goes on from JARFXV010000587.1 coordinate 2,738, forward strand.
ATTTTAATTAGATAGATTAGATAGATTTTTATTATTTAGAACTCACTATTCTCAAAATCCATCTTCAACGAAAGATTTTCCTAACCTTTTAATAAACGTGCGACGCACTTTGTTAGTGTGTAGAAGGAAAAATAAAATAAAGGAAAAAATAGATTTATTATAATTAAAAAGGGGTTGCAACTTACAATGACGTTTATAATAATATATCAATTACAATAATATATAATTACAAATTTTAATTAATAAATAATATATCAATAATATTAGTGTTTAGCTACGCACCGCGGCCCCCAAAATAAAAAAGAATTAAAGGCTCCATGTAATGTCTGAATGATTGTGGCGTGTTCATATATTTTTATATTTTATAGAAATAAAGACTCCATATTGGCCGTCAACAATGAAATAAAAGTAAAAGTAGAATTAAAATAAAAAAGGCTCACATAAACTCTTTTTCACAGCAGAAAGACATGATGGCAAACTAGTCGAGGGCCGCGCATACAGTGTGCTAGCTTTAAATCTCAATAACCAGCAAGAAAAAGAAGAACGTACGAAATTCGGACCCTGAGTTATCAAACAACAAAACAAAAAAAAAGAAAAGAAAATAAGGAAATGACTTTCTTAGTGTGTAGAAAGAAAAACAAAATAAAGGAAAGAAAAATAAATTTAATAAATTTAAAAGGGGCTGTAACCTGCATAAGGATTTCAATGCGACCCTCAATATAGTGGGCATCATAATGGGGTGATAGTGACCCTCCCGTAAGTTGGATGTCCAAGGCCTACCAGAAGGAGTATCCATAATACCGTTAATCAAACCAACACAAAACTAAAGGTACTCGGTCTTATGGCTGGGACTTCGAGGTGCAAATCCGTAAAACTACTACAATGTTTTCAAAATGCAGTGTATAGTAAAATTTAATTTTAGACTACGTGATGTATTTAAGGATTTAATAAGCTATTTGCAGGTCAGCCTATAAACACAAATCGGTGTTTGAACTTATTTCCGGTATTTCTGTGGTTATGAATAACTAACTTTTTTTTAAGTTTTTATTTCATATATGGAAGCTTCATGACACTAAACCTTCCAAATTTTCAATTCTTCTGTTGGAACCTTTGGTGTGAAATACTAAACTTGAAGAGATTTACCACTAAACACCAAAATGCATTTTTGAACAGCTCGACGCACGTTTCGTTAGCCATGTTAGCATCATCAGGAGATGATTTAATCTAATTCTAAAACTATATACTATTTATATGAAAAACCCTACCTAACGAAGCATGTAAAAATCATGAACCTTGAAATTTACTAAGCCTTACATTAACAAGTGAAAAAGTTGACTGAACGGGATAGGCTCTTTATCTCGGTTCATGATTTTCTTACATTTTTCTATTTGAATGCTTTCATATGCATCTAACGCCCTATTATTATTAACAGTTTTAATTAGTTTTAAATTACTAATATCTATACTGTGGTCATGTTCGATTGCATGTTGGGCAACACAAGATTTTGCATTTCTCCCATATCTAATGTGAGCAATATGTTTTTTATATCTTGTCAATATGAATCTTTTTGTTTGCCCAATATACCTTCGATCACAGTCTTGACAGTTAATTTCGTAAATCCCTGACTTTTCATGTTGCTCTACTTTATCCTTTGGATTACCCAGAACTTCTCTTAATTTATTATATGGCTTGTACACAACCTTAATGTCCACTTTTTTCAAAATTTTATATTTGTACTCTTGTTAATTGGGTATCAAATGGTATTACCATGAATTTCTTTGTGTTCTGATCCTTTCGAAAAGTCGAAGATTCTTTCAATAATTTTCTGAACTTATGTTTTCTAATTAGTTTATCTACAATGTTCTTATTATAACCTGAATGGATCAGATACCTTCCTATACTTCCTTCCTTCAGATACCTCCCTAATTAATTTTAATTCTTTGTTATAATTATCTTTATTTACAGAAAAATTAATTAATCTAGTTTAAATCTTAATCTAGTTTAAATTTTCTGATAAATAGAGTTGCCCTAAAGTAGAACTTGTATATAGAGAACTTGTTCGTCTGAAGACGTGCCGAAGATTTTGTCTAATAGTGTGCGCATGAATAGATTTGAAATGTTACAGCGACATTTACATTTCAATGACAATGCTAATATTGGCCAAAACAACTGACTTTATAAACTTCGTCCTTTGCTTGAAGCATCGAATCTGAATTTCAGATATCACGGTGGATTAGAAGAGGCCATATCAATTAATGAGAGTATGATTCCCTACTATGGCAAGAATTATACCAAACAATATATAAAGGGAAATACCACTAGCGGTTATATGATTTCTTTTGAAGTTTCAAAAGAAATCATATAACGGTAAAATGCAACTCCGAAAAATGTTTTGGTCTTGGTGGAGATGTGGTAATAACTTTACTAGACAAGGCTCAGGTTCCTTCTAATAACGGATATAAGCTATTTTTGGCAATTAATTAATTAGTTGAAAATTCCATCAGTTTAGATTTCAGTTTAGTTTTAAGTTTCCATCATTTTAAAGATCCAGCAACTGGAACAGTTAGAAAAAATCACACAGAAATTTGCCTATTGCCTGAAACCGTCTGCTGGAAATCAAAACCAAGAGGAAATTCCAACTTTGTTTCATGTGGAAATGTTACGTTTGTGCAATGGAAGGATAATGAGGTGGTGACTTTGGGTATAAATTTTGAGACCAATGATATCGTGAAAACTTCCAGGTGGTGCAAGAAATCCAAAACTAAAAAACAGATTCCACAAGCTAATATAGCAAACTACAATAAGCATATTGGGAGAAATGGCAAAATTGATGGACTTATAGCATTGTTCAGAACAACAATGCGCAATGCGGCAACAAAAATGGTAATGTCTGAATGATTGTGGCGTGTTCATATTTTTTTTCCTTTATTTGGGTTTTAAAAAAATAATTTTTTTTATTTGGTCCTTTAAAATTTTGTTCGTTAGGCAAATTTATTACAAAAAAGAATCACTGAGGAATTTGTCTCCGTTTGGTTTTTTGTTTTTACCCAGTGATTCTTTCTTTACATAAGAACAGGTATTTTTGATATTTTTTGAGTTTTAGATCGTGGCGAAAGACCCAAATAAAGGAAAAAAATAAACAAAAATGGCATTGGCCGATAGCATCATATTAGTTAGATGCTTGTGTTTCAAATACATGGGTTCTCATGAAGAGACTCAAGCTATCCGATCCTAATTGTGCTTTACTACTAGTTTTCTGCAGATATTTTGCACTTAGTTGTTTTACATCTTATGGCAAAAAGCCAAGTAGGGGAAAAACTACACACCATATTCAGCTGCGTCTAGACTTAGCAATATGTGACACATAATAAGGTACAATGAATCAGACAGGAGATGTCAAGTTTACAAGAAGAACACAATTTTATATGCGCAAAATGTAACTGCGGACTTTATCCTAAGCTTCGCTTTGAGACATCCATTCGAATTAAAATTCGAATAATGTTAATGTTTAAAATATGTGTTCATTTTGCATAGAGCCCTTTTGCATGGAGCAGGAACACCCTGTAACAAGTTAATAAATATTGAAAATTGTATTTTTTTAAATTTTTTGACTACTTATTACAATCTATTTAAATGTTTTATCGAAAGAAATAACAAAATAATATACTTTTAAAACCTAGGACAATGAAAATTAGCATTAGAATTGGATTTGCAAGATCTGCGCTGTTAAAATTTTGTGTATTCTATGATAAAAACCTGACTTGCTAAGGTTTTAGCTTAAAAATCGTAAAGCACTACCTTAACACTTTACTCCCCATTGCTAGGGTTTACGTAATATAATGTTTGGTTCCCAAAAGTTATATGGCATCGGAATTTACATTTTGAAATATGTGATAAAAAGAAAACAAAAATCGAAGCCTTTAAATTAAAGCCTTATGGTTAAACTCGCAATTTACAACAATTTATACAAGTGATCGACAACCTCTGTTGATGAGGAAGAAATAGGAAAAAAATCGACAGAACTAGGCCTTATTATCTCATTTAAATTACACACTTTTTTAAAATGAAATCTCCTATTTTATGTTCTGCCTAAAACATACAAAATACATATATATATATATATATATATATATATATATATATATATATATATATATATATATATATATATATATATATATATATGAGTCATTAACAATATAATTAATGATGATAAAGAAAACATTAGATTCACAGTTTAACAGTAGTTATATGAGTTTATTAAAATAGTTGTGTAGGCATTGTCATATATAATTAATTTTTGAAGCTAATGAATTATCTCAGTGAAAATTACTATAAAATATTTATTGATGAAACCATTATTAAACAGTGTGAATTTAATCAGTGTTTAATATTCTATGTCATTAATATGCCTATAATTGTTTTGCGCACCCGTCATTTACTTTCATTGCCAAAAGATACAGATAAAATATATTAAACATAAGAAAGAGTTCGGATTAAACTATTTTGTAATAGATTGTAATGTGTGTTGACATACATAGCTATTCATTAATGATTATTGGAATTAATACTTTCTATTTTGTAAGTAGACTTGAATCAATCCTTTAATATAATTAATAGTATTATATGAATAATTTTAATATTATTATTAAAAAATATATATTACTGGGTCGGCGAATGTCATTATGTTAATTATTAAATTATTAAATTATAATTATTATTATATATAATTACATATAAATATACATTAAATTGTATAATTATATAATTATTTATAACTTTTACAAGAAATCAAACTTAAAAAAAAGAATCAAATAAAAAATATTTTTTTTATAATACAATAATATAATATAATATAATATATATATATATATATATATATATATATATATATATATATATATATATATATATATATATATATATATATATACATATATATATATATATATATATATATATATATATATATATATATATATATATATATATATATATATACATATATATATATATATATATATATATATATATATATATATATATATATATATATATATACATATATATATATATATACTATATATATATATATATATATATATATATATATATATATATATATATATATATATAAATATATATATACATATATATATATATATATATATATATATATATATATATATATATATATATATATATATATATATATATATATTAATATTTATATATATATTATTATTCACGTATGGGCCCGGGTGGACCACGCGAAGTACAATTAGAGGCGTTTGTTGTTGTTAGCCTTCCTTTGTGCCCATACTAATTTCATTCTTTCGCTATGAGCTTTTTTTCTTTCGTCAGACCAAGTTGTTCCAGTCTTCCTACATTTTTCTCTCTGGCCAACCTTCCAAACGTCAACCTTGGGTCTGAAACAGCCTCTATCCTGAATTTCACTTTGTGTAATATTTGCTGATCTTAGGTCCTCTTTAATTGCAGCAATCCATTTAATTATTTCTACTTTAGCTCTACTCCTATTTTCATAAAATTCGACAATTTGTCTAGTTAGCCTATTTGGATTCATCCGTTTTATGTGTCCGTAAAACTTAGGTCTTCTTTTTCTCATATCGCTATGTATATCTGTGTATTGTTTGATTTCTTTGTTTTCTCGAAGTCGATATGTTGTTGTATTTATTTGTTTGGGGCCTAGGATTTTTCTTATGATTTTTCTTTCCTTCTTTTCAATGTCCTCGATGTCTCTCTTTCTATTCAAAATGAGCGTTTCTGCCCCATATAGACATTCTGGCTTAATAACTGTGTTGTAATGTCTCAGTTTTGTGTTTTTAGATAGGCATTTTTTGTTGTAAATATTTTGTGTAAGTCTCAATACCGTTTCCATTTTTTGACATCTACCCTTATTGGCCGCTTTTTCCAACCCATTTTCCATGATTATTTCACCCAAATATTTGAATTGAGAGACTCGTCTGATGTTACCATATTTTGTTTTTAGAAATGGTGTTCTTAGTCTGTTGCAGGTCATGTATTGTGTCTTTTCAAAGGAAATTTGGAGTCCTACCTTTTCTGCTGTTTCTTTTAGAATTTCAATCTGTTTCTGTGCCGTTAATACATCTTGAGTCAAAATTGCTAGATCATCAGCAAACGCCAGACAATCAATTTTGATGTTGGTTCTCCCCAGTTTAATAGGCTGGTCAATATTCAGGGCCGACTTTTTCCACGCCACTCCTGTATTACTTTTTCTATAACACAGTTAAATAAGAGTGGTGAGAGTCCATCCCCTTGTCTCATTCCAGTTCTAATTTCGAAGGGCTCTGAGATATCACCCATGAATTTAACTTTTGACCTTGTGTTAGTTAACGTTGCTTTAATAATTGCCAGCGTTTTCAGATCTAGTCCTTGTTCTTTCAAGATTCGGAATAAAGATTCGCGGTTTATAGAATCGTATGCTTTTTTGAAATCCACAAATGTACAGACGAGATTTTTATTGTACAGTTTTTGATGTCTTAGGATCAACTTTAGATTCAGGATCTGTTCAGGGCAGGATCTGCCCGGTCGAAAACCTGCTTGATATTCACCAATTTTAGGTTCCAACTGTCCTTGTGCTCTGTCTAGTAGACATTGAGATAGAATCTTGTAACAAACTGGGAGAAGAGATATCCCTCTATAGTTGTTTACATCCGTTCTATCTCCTTTCTTGTGTAGTGGATGGATTAAAGCATCTTTCCAATTTTCCGGAATCCGTTTGGTTCGCCAAACTTCTTGTAGAATTTTGGTTATTTCTTTGATTGTACCTGGACCAGCGGATTTCAAAAGTTCTGCAGTGATTCCATCTTCACCAGAAGCTTTGTTATTTTTAAGCCGCTTGATTTGCCTAATTATTTCATCTTCATTCGGTGGTAATGAATCTGGGTTTGTTTGTTTAGGGTTTAGTGTTGGTAATTTGTTTAAAGGCTCAGGACAGTTTAGTATTTGTTCAAAATATTTCGCAAGTTCTTTGCAATTGTCTTGGTTATTTAGAGCTAATTGTCCGTTTTCCTTTTGGAAGCAAAGACTTTCGGGTTGATAGCCTGTTAATTTAGTTTTAAATGTTTTGTAAAAGTTTCAGGTGTTATTTTTTTGGAAATCTTTTTCTATTTCATTAAGTTGATTGTTTTCATATTTTCTTTTAGTTTGTCTAATTAGCTTCGAAGTTTCTTTTCTTACTTCCAAAAAGATGTTATAGTTTATTGCTGTTTTTTGACTGTTCCAATCTATGAATGCTTTACTTCGGCTTAATACTGCTTGCTCGCAAACTTCATCCCACCATGAATGTTTTCTACGTTTTTGTAAAGGGACCAACTTTAAGGCTGTTTTAATAATTTTTTGTTTCAATTCTTGCCAGTTCTGTGCTGGTTGTTTATCAAGCTCTTCTGTTAGGGCTGGTTTTATTTTCGTTGGGTCGAACTTTGGTATTAGCAGTCTCTTTTGAATAAGTTTTCGAGGTTTTAAGCTAAGTTTGATTCTAGTCAAATAGTGATCCGTGTCTATGTTAGCTCCTTTCCTGACTTGATTATTTTATTAATTAATTATCATTTAAAATCTCTTTATAATTGGGGTACGAAATGGCAACATGGTCAATTTGAAATTCACCTATGTAAGTGTTTGGGCACCTCCAGGTCTTTTGTTTTGTTATTTTCTTCTTAAAATGCGTTGACATTATTTTTAGATTAAACTGCGAACATAGTTCAACCAATCTTCTACCATTATGGTTAGTCCATTTATGAGCGGGAAAGCTGCCGACTGTTTTCCTGCACTTTTTTTCTTTCCCTAGTTGGGCGTTGAAATCACCCAAAAGGATTTTTACATGGTTAGAGGAAATTTTAGAGATAGTCTTTTCCAGAATTTCCCAGGACTTTTTTGCTTTTTCAGGATTAGATTTATTTTCTTCGTTAACTGGGAGGTGTGCATTGATTAATGTATAGTTTTTGTTAGCACACTTGAGGGATAGTGTCATAAGTCGACTATTTACTGGCTGGACATTAGTTATAGAACCAAGAATGTTTCTTGAGATAGCGAAAGCAACACCGAGATGTGGTGTATTTTTGAGTATTCTTTTGTCAGTTTTACTTTTAAAAAGTCTGTAGTTGCCGAATTCCAAGGTTTTATCATCTGTTAATCTGGTTTCTTGCAAAGCTAAAATTTGGATTTTTTGCTGATTCAATGTTTGCCCCAATTCGTGTAGTTTTCCTGGACGCAGGAGAGATTTGATATTTACCGTTCCAAAGAAAGTTTTTGTTTTCGGTTTCAGACGTTGGCCAGAGGTCTCCGACTCCCTCTGAAAGATTTTGCGTTTAAGCCCGGACGCCCCAGAATCCGAAAGTCCGGTTGTACCAGTACTGGCAGAGGATTGTCTACCTCCTGGGGTAATTTTGTAATTACTAGAACGCTTCATCTTGTACTTTGAATTAATTGTTTGAACCATGACGGTTCAGAGGTTAAGACTGGAGGGGTTAGTTCCAGAATTAAAATATCAGCCGCACCACTGGTGAACAGACGCTGACCACTCAACCGCTTGATACAAGTCAGACGCTAAGTGGATTTAGTTTTTTTTTGCCTTGGTTCGGGGCTACTTATTTTGAGATATTCGCAGCTGTCCGTCGTGAGCCGTATACCGTGATATATATATATATATATATATATATATATATATATATATATATATATATATATGTATCTGTATATATATATATATATATATATATATATATATATATATATATATATATATATATATATATATATATATATATATATATATATATATATATATATATATATATATATATATATATATATATATATATATATATATATAAATATATCGTCGCATCGTATCGCATCGCCTCGCTATATGGCCTGCCCACTTTCAATTTAATTCGTTCATCCTTCTAATGTTGTCACATACCTACATGTGTTCTCTGATCCATATGCCAGTTTTTCTGTCCCGCTTTATAATGCCAAGCATACACCTTCCCTTTCTCCTCTGTACTATCTGAATCTTTTAAACTGATTGTGATGAGAGTGTCCATGTTTGACTTCTGTATATCAAAACAGGCAGCAGGCACTGATTAAAAACCTTTCTCTTCAGACAATGTAGGAGTATGTTCTTAAACACTATATTGAGCCTATCAAAAGCCTGCTAGCCTGACTTAACACGCCGATCCACTTCCCGGGCAGTATCACCCTCCATTGAAATACTTTGGCGAAGATATATGTAATGGTCCACAACCTCTAAATTGCTTCCCAAAACAGAAATTCTTCTGTTGACACCAAATTTGCTGAATATAACCTGACTCTTTTTTAGGTTTATTTTCAAGCCAAATGATTCTCCCGCCCTTTGCAGTTCTTGTATGTATTTTTGTAGCCTCTTTTTTAGTCATATTTGTCTTGTGACAGGAGAACTATATCATCTGCGAATCTAAGATGGTTTAAGTATAAAACATTGGTTTTTATACCCTCCTGTTCCCAATCCAGATTACGGAATACCTCTTCAAGGTAGGCTGAGAAACAAAAAGGCGATATCGACTCACCCTACCGTACTCCCCGTTTGACGTTCATTTAACTTCAAGGTCATCCATGTGAACTGTAGCTGTAGCTTCAGCAAAAATGTATCTCAGTAGGTTTACATAGGCGGTGTCTATCCCCTGTTAAGACAATTCATCAAAAACCAAACACAGTGGCATGATGTATTCATTGTTCTATGGCCGGTTAGACAACCTTGATACGATTAATTGTACTGAATCTACTTCTGAATCCTGTCTGCTGTCTTAGTTGTGCGTCATTCAGTGTTCTTTATATTTTTTTAGATATTATCTTGGTGAAAACTTTGTTCATTACTGATAGGAGTGCTTATTGTGCGGTAGTTTGTTAACTTCCTGTGCTACTTCCTTATAAAGAAGAATCACTTTAGCATTTTTCCATAGGCTAGATATTTTTTGACCCTTGAGGCATTTTGAGTACAATATTGTCAATATCTTATGTAAAGTTCGACCATCAGCTTTTAACATTTCAGGCATTACATTGTCCTTTCCTGGTGCCTTTCCATTCTTCATCGCTTCTATGGCATTTTTCAGTTTATCGAACAGAATACTTTCATATAACTTCATGTAACTAATAAAATCTTCTGATAACCTCTAATATTTTCGTATGCTCCCAAAGTTCAATATATGTGTCCTTTTATTTCTCAGCTTGTGTTTAGCATTGTTTATTCCCTTGTTTTCTTCTAGCGTTTTTTGCACTAGCTGCATATTGAACGGACGTGTTTCCTTTCGAAAATGTTTTCCTATACTTTTGCAAAGTTCAGCTTAGTCGACTCTGCCATAAAGACTCCCTGCACTCCTCATTGTTCGCCGTTTCGCCATTAAATCAATATTTTTGACTGTTTCAAACTTTTTTCTGCTGGTGTTATTGCAGCAGCCGTTTCAAACACATTGTCCATGCTTTTTTCATACTAACCGGTTATTTACACCTGTTCTAGGTCTTGCAACACTGCAAAATGGTTTGACAAAGCAATCTCAAAATCACTGCCCCTCTGCAGTAGCTTCTCAGAATTCACTTTGCCCTTTTTCAATCTTATCATTCTTGTATGTTCTCTTCGACAGTTTGTCCTAACCTTTGCTCTACCTACTTCCAACATTAAAACGGTTAAAGACAGTATAATTACAAAATATTGCTTTATCGTTTGACATTATGTAGTCAAGTTCACTTGTGAGACCAAATGGACTTACCCATTTTCTGCTGATTTTTTTCTTATAAAACGAGTCCATAATGTACAGTTTTTATTCTTCAGCACAATCAACCAGTATGTTACCTCTATTGTCCCACTCACCATTTCCATATGGGCCAGTTGCAGTTTCACCAGTTTCTTACTTTTCCAATTCTAGCATTTAAGTCACCCATCAGGATTTTAGCCACATCATCATAAAATACCTCAGTTATATTTCATTCATATATATATATATATATATATATATATATATATATATATATATATATATATATATATATATATATACATATATATATATATATATATATATATATATATATATATATATATATATATATATATATATATATATATATATAATAACGGATTCGTGGATTCCGAACCACGCTCATTAGCCACCGATAAGCCCGGTCTACTGAGCTAAGAGGCTACTCCCCCCTTGGGATATTAACCCATGGTTTTATGCTTAGCCATAAGTATATCGAGAAGCCTACTGACTGGCGAGTAACCAACGTAGAACATCTCAGAAGGCATCCGCACTTACCCAGCCTCGAATTGGCGTGACTCAGGGGTAATTCCTTATCAGATTTGATAATCTTGCCTAGAAACATTCACAGACATTTAAACAAAGTCAGAAATAGCCATGCCAACTGCTGGGAATCCAATCCGTGCCAACAACAGTGTGGACACAATGGCGACAGGCCACCGCCTTAGTCACAGCGGGTAACGGGGAACATATTCGGGAACATATTCCTGTCAAGGGTAAGGGGTGGATGGTGGCTTTTATAAGGAGGTGGCTGATGTCAGGTAACATAGACAACCTTGCTCAGATGTCTCCTAAACATTAGAGTGTGTAGATTGTCAATGAAATAAACGTTTGTTTTAAGTTTGAAGAAAAGAAATACCGTGTAACAATTTGCCGTGAACAGTTGTGACGTTTGGAGACCGATCCAAATATTCTGGACAAACTGATAACGGGTGACCAAACTTGGGTCTTCAAGTACGATTCGGAGACTAAAAGACAAAGTTCTGAGTGTCACACAAACGTATCTCCACGACCAAAAAAAGCTCGCATGGGCTGGTCAAGAGTGAAATTGATGCTTGCTGTCTTTGATGCAAAAAGTGTAGTCCACAAGGAGTTTGTGTCCACTGGCCAAAAAGTGAACGACAAATTTTACGCAGAAGTGCTCGAACGTTTGAGGATGAGGGTCCGCCGCGTTCGAAGAGAGATCGCCAATTACTGTATGATCCAAATAACAGAGGAGACACTGGCGACGTTCCCCCAACCACCTTATAGTCCTGATGTGGCTTCCCCAGGCCTTTTTTTTCTCCTTCGGATCAAGAAGAGCCTGAAAGGATAACGTTTCGGGACAACTGATACAGTCCAAAAGACTTCGACGGAGTGCTCGACCACCCTTGCAGTTGTGGACCTCCAGGGGGCGTTTTCTATAAATTTTCTATTCATTAATTTTGGAAACTTATGCCAATAAAATGTAATCAATTGATAACAATTCAACTTTGTATCATTTTTAACAAATTTTCGATAACATTTGTAAACATATCTGATGTTAATGCAGATATTTTATCACGGATGTTATCCTTAAGTTGCTGTATTATGCGGGCTTATTTGTAAAGTTTATTTGGATAAAAAAATAATCCAGATATATAGGCAAATAGATCTGGATCTGATCAAATTATGAGATCTAGGCTGCCACAATAAAAGTGAATTTCGAGAAATTAAAACAAAATAGGGAAAAATGGATATCACCAAAATGTTGATTTTCCAATGAGATGTGGCACGATGTTGCTGAAACCACATAATCTCCTTTCTTGTTCTTCCAATTGTAGTACCCAAGAGTTTTGTAACATGTATCTATGGCGTTCACCGTCGGCTGTAACTGCATTTCTACGATCGTCTCCAAAAAAAAAAAAAAATATATGGTCCAATGATGTTTTGAGCATGAATAGCTGAATATCAGCTGCAACTGTAAGGAAATAGGAACAATGTAAAGACATTATTTAAAAAAGCTTCGAAACGACTGACGCCACTCGTGAGATTTACAAAGTAGATAATTGAAGGTGCCGTATCAATTCATATCGCTTAGCTGTGGTTCAAAAAGTTGCGGAACGGAGGAATTGAAGGAGTCTTGAAGGTAGGGAAAGATCAGCTCTTCCACGGTCTGTCGACACCGATGTTTTAAGAGCAGCTGTGGTTGCAGGTCTTAGAATAAACACTAAGAAACTTTTAGGAGAATTAGAAGTATCATTAGCCCACGTTTGCGAAACAAAAGAATGGTGCCAAAGAATAATTTTATGTAAAAGAATAATTTGTTTAAACAGTTAATAATTGAATTTCTCAAAAAATCAACTAAGTTTTATTACACCATAGCAGTCAGTCGGACGGTATTTTTTAATTAATAATTAATTTATATCCTTTAGCATTCAAAATAAAATATGGGTGAGTAAAATTGATATATAACTTCGAACATAGGCTTCACAATATTTCGTCATCAAATACTTTATGTAAATTTTCAATCATATAAATATTTCTTTAATCAATCATATAAATATTTATATCGACGATGAAAGAAGACGAAGAAAATCTTTACACAACTATTCAAACAAATTTATATAGCCACCGTTCAAACTATGAAATTAACGGTATCGTTAATATAATAAAATAAATTCGTTATAACTCATTTAGATATATCTTTTGTATTATATACATTACATTAAAAATATATAAGCTAAGTTAGTTTGGAAAAGGTCAAGGAAAGGTCGAAAATATAGTTAATATTTTAAAATAATGAAACATTTGAGGAATTTTTTAATTATTTATAAGCGTTTGTCAACCTGAAGAGATATTCTAAATATCGGGTTTTACATTAAAAAAAATATAAGGTATGTTATAGTTCAATACCTTTTCTGTATTATTTTTTTCAAATAAATATGTAAATGTATATTGGGTTAATGCAACAGTTAGTCCCATTTTTGGTGATAAATAGTACTGTATCGCAAAACTGGAGTCTGGTCATTGCCTTCATAGAGTGCAGACGCGGTCTGAAGAGCAAATAAAGTGAGGTTAAATCTCAAAAGGTGTGGTAAGGTTGCGCAATATTGCGCAATCGTTTAGTGTAATGTTGTGCAACGAATTATTCATTATGGGCAAAACCAAAAATAAAACTGCTAAGGCAGAAAGTTCCTTGGATAAATGAATCCGAAAAATGAATCATTAAAAATCTGGTGTAACCTGGAGAAATATTCTTCAGGTACGGAAGATGCGCTAGAAGCGAACCGAATAATAGCAGAGATGCCAACTCTGCAATGAAGAATAAAATATTAGAGTTATTAACGTCTAATAACAAAGACCAACAGACTCCAGAAACCACACCACCCAAAGAAAGAGACGATCAAGTCTCTACCATGGAAGGACATCAGCAGATATCCTTCCGACCAAAAAGAATTGAGGAAAAGAGAGTGCCGACGGCTTTGAGTTGCAGCCAGATCGAATCTACTCAAGTACTTCGTCTCAATCAAAGGACCGACCAACGTGGAGGCAATACCACCAATTGCAGCCACGGGCAATCCCAAACTGATTATTCAGTTCTGAAAGCTATTAATAGCCGGAAGAAAAAAAAAGTAAAGACGGACTAGTGCAATAGTTCGCAAGAAACGAAGGAAAAAATCCAACCCAACTACAGCTGCGAAGATATAATCTCCGCAGCACCAAAGTGAATCAAGTGAAGAAACCCATCTCCATTATCCTCTCTCAACCAACACCAAGAACAACCAAATCTCAGTCGACGGAAAAATGCAAAATCCACGATCGAACCATTCCGCTCCGGATCCCAAAGTGCGCGAATTTCTCGCAAATCTCGGTTTTGGGTCTTGCGACCCGAATCAGTAGCAGTAAAATAATTCATCTTATTTTCTATAATCCAGAATTCAATAGAAGAATTCAACCATCCTCAATAAAAGACGATGAGATACCTAGTTGCACCTCCTGGGCTAGATAGAAGCCCTCAACCCGTGGAAGCCGCTGATGAAAGGCTGACACAAACCGGAAAGCCGGAAACCTCAGTAGAAACTGGTAATAGCCAAAGGGCTAGCCAAAAAAACAGGATAAATAATACGAAATACGATCGCAAACCCGTATTATGTGCTTCGCACGTGTAAAGTTTGGTTATTGTCTGACACATGGAATTTCAGTGAGTACTTGGGGAAAATGGCACAAAATAAGAAACATTTGCGAAATGTTATGTTTTTTTAATGTTTCGCAAGCGCAAAAAAAATATATCCTGAATACAACGAGGACAATGTTAACAATTCCACGTACTGGAAGTGGTTCCGAAAGTTTCGTGAAAACAATTCTAAAATTTACGATGCACCATATTCTGAACGACCCACTGAGATTAATAACCAAGAAATCTTGATGCTAATTGAAAATGATCCGCATAGAACAACTCGAGAGATCGATGGAATTAACCAATGTCAAGGTAATTACACCAATTTGAAATAATTAGCACGGTCGATGAATGGGTACCGCAAGAGTTATTGGAGAAAAATCTAATGGACTGAATTTCTGCTCACGATTCTCTATTAAACGCCAAAGAAATTGATCAATTTTTAAACTGAATGATTATAGATTATGAGAAATGGATTGTATGTAATATTTTTACATACCTTTTCAACTAGTTCAAAAACCAGTTTACATCTAAAGAAAGCTATAGTATGCATTTGATAGGGCTGGAAAGAAATATTTTATTATGAGCTATTACCTAAAAACCAGATCATTACTTTAGAAAAATGCTATTTACCACTACGTAAACTAAAGCGAGTTATCGGCCAGAAGTCGCATGAATTAGCCAAAAGGAAGAGCTTTGTGTTTCATTGATACAGTGCTAGACCATGCGCGGCTTTGGTCATTCGACACAAACTTGTACATACTGACTGGGATGTTTTGGTCCATCCACTCTACGTTTTCGATTTTACGATCTTCAATTATTATTTATTTAGGTCGCTTCAAAACATTTAAGACAATTTACCGTCTAAAATTTAATTTTACTTCGTTGGAATACTTGAAAAAATCACCTGGATCAGTTCTTTGCCAGAAACCTCAAAATTTCTATGAGAGCGAAATTATACAGTTACCGGAGAGATACAAAAAGGTCATCGAACAGAATGGCACATACTGTATTTATTAAATGTAATTTTTAGTAAATAAAACTTGTCTTACATTTTCTCAAAAAAAATAATGAGACAAACTTTTGTTTGTATTTACATTTTTCATTTACTATAAAATAAAATAAAGGGGTATTTTTTAAATAAGGTTTGTTTGTGAAAGAGAGTGAGAATGACGCGCAATAGCTACAGTGCGTTGCGCTTCTGCTCCCAGTGCTCCCATTTGCAGCCGTACCGTCTGTCTGTGTGCTGAGCTGTAGAAGTTTACAATGTTTGAGAAAATTGAACCCCACCGATTGCGAGATACGATTTGTAATTCGATACTTGAGTGCAAGAAACTTGGCAGCAACGGAAATTCAACGTTTGTGAGGTTTATGGTGAAATTGCTATGAGTGACAGTACAGTTCAAAAGTAAGTGAGAATGTTCAAGGACAACCTTCTCTGATTTCTGAAGATTTGGTTCGTGAGGTAGACTACAAAATTCGAGAGAACCAACAATTTCCGATTTAAAAGTTATCAAGTGAATTTCCATAGGTTTCAAGGTTTATTTTTGTACACCATTGTTTTAGAAAGACTGAATTATTAAAAATTGTGTTCTCGGTGGATTCCAAGACTTCTTTCTGACGGTCACAAGGCTATGAAATTGAGCTGTGTTTTATCCTTTTTAGCTCTATACAATCAAGAGGGAGAAGAATTGTTAAACCACATCGTTACAGGGGATGAGACTTGGGTATCTCACATAACTGGGTATGATACAAGAAACTCACATAACTGGGCGTGAGTCGAAATAACAGTCAATTGTATGGCGACACACATCGTCGCCAAACAATTTCAGCATGAAAGATCATGGCAACTGTCTTTTGGAACAGGAAACGGATTTTGTTAGTGGATTTTATGCCGAGAGGCACAGCAATCCATTTTGATGAGTAGTGTGTCACCTTGAGAAAACTCGGGGTGGCATATAAAACAAGCAGCGTGGCCTACTGTCTTCCGGTGTGATGTGCACACTCACAGTCGCCACATGTTTCAGCACACACACTAAGATTAATCAGATCTTTTGAATGGGAAGAATTGAATCATTGAGCTTACAGTCTAGACCTTACATGCAGTGATTTTCACTTGTTTCGGTACTTAAAGGAGTTCCTTGGCGGTTCAACGACGACGAAGAAGTTAAAACTGCAGTCATGGATTGGGCTTCTTCATAGGCGGTAGATTTCTTTAACGTCGGAATTCCGAAACTTTTGAGCGGTATGACAAATTTTTGAACAAAAATCGAAATTATGTAGAAAAGTAAATAAAAGTGTAGAATATGGAAGAAAATATGTTTTAATCATATTTATAGTGTTTTCCTTCGTACAAAAAACTGACCTTATTTTAAAAATATACCTGGTACTTCGTGAGAAAGAACACCTCTTAAAATATTGTTTTTACTCAGAAACTACTGTATTGTGGTAAGCGTCGTGAGCTTGTTCAGAGGTTTTATGCTAATTGGTAAATTATCTTAATTTTTACAAAAAACAAACTCATCAAATTGGATGAAATTCATGTTTGGTTACAATGCTTTGTAAATAAGCATTTGTCGATATTAATGTGAGTCGATATTAATAGTTTTTATATCCGTAAAATAAAGGTGTGCGGCATACTAATTTTTTTTATAAGTTAGGTTCATCGGGATACAGCCCCTTGGGAGCCATATGTTAGAAGGTTTATATGGCTAGACTTAGCATCATAACACAGCGATACCACATGACCATTATAATGAAATACTCAGGAAATAGCTAGTCGAACATACCTCAAAATAAAAAAAATTCTACTTCTAACGGTTCTTGTTTTATCTTGATTTAATGTCATATCGTTTCTATAGATCAAACATTTACATATGTAGCAATGTGTATCTGTAAAATGCAATTTTACGTTAAATATATTTGTCCTCACTGGAGACCTGATTAAAAATTAAGAAGTATCTCGCATGTTTCAGTATATTAAATATTAACTATATCCTGACCCTTTATATACTAACTTCGAACATGAAATATATTATTAACGTATCTTTTAGGCTTAATCTTATTAAAAATTTATTTACTGTATTAAAAATAATTTCTGTTTCATACAAGCGAACTTTGAATTCATTCAATCTGCTTTAAATAGCTCACGTTTAGAAAAGGCAAGGTGGACAACAAAAGATTTGAAAGGAAGCATTATATTAATATAAAATATTTATAATCTGACAAATTAGCTTATATTATTCCATTTAAACGATTACTAACGTCTAAATATATTATTAATTTTATAATTGATGTCTATTATTTCAATTCAGGCGTGTTCAGTCAAAATTTCTATTGAAAAATTTACGAAAAAAAAATCACTTTCAATTTATATTTAAATCTGTTTGAAAGCCAATTATTTGTAGACTTGTTCCTAGAGGCAAGAGCTCATGATAACACTTTGTAAGGTTATGTAAATGAGGTGTCGAGACTGGTGACGTAACACCCGATCTGGCAACACTATTGGCGTTCCTTTTGGATGGAAGGCACTGGATGAGAGTTTGAACTCATTAGAGTCATTAGAGAATACCTTAGAGTCAATAGAGAACTCCTTAGAGTCACATCAGCCTCTAGACTAACCAGTTACCAAGATGGTCGATTACTGAGCAGTTCTGTGTCCAGAACGCGAGGGTCGTACAAAGCATGGAGTCGACATTAACCGGATTCTGCAATGAGCGGGCCCCAAAATGACCGGGTTATATAGTAACCGAGCCACAAAATGATCGGGCTCTATAATGACCTGGCCCTAGAACCCCTCTAATGGAAGGATTACTTACGCGGGAGTACCAGCGGCAACGACTTACTAGATCACTCCGTCGACGTGGAGACGTCCATTCAGTAAGAGGTGAGCACTTCGAGTCTCTTCTCGGTCTTCGACCCGAAGAGAGGGTATCGGTAATACGTTCTCAAGTAAGACTCGCGCAAACAATCTTATCTGTAGGGGCGGACAATTTGTAAACCCTACAACCTTTCGTTGGATTAAAATGACAACAGGATGTAAACATATCTTGATTTTTTTGGGCTAAATTGAAGATGCCTTGGGCATTTTTGATTTCGACAGCGCACCGTCCGTTGCTCCAAATATTTGTCACTCATTTTCAAAACGGTCTAGAAAAATTCTGGTCACGAAAAGAATTGCTACTTAGCACCAAGTGACTCTAAAGAATTTGCACTCGTACTGAAAAGGCATCAGCTATTGGTCTGCCTTCCTTTCAAAGAGGACACCAACAATTTTGCCAGATCTAACGCTATGATGCTAGTCTCATTACTTTATTCATACGCGTAGTTGAACAATGTTCTAGGCGAGAAGTACGGTAATAGACGCAAAATGGGGAATAGTACCTTGTAAGGGTTGAGGATAATTGGGATAATATTGCTA
Organism: Cosmopolites sordidus; assembly: GCA_031761425.1. Taxonomy (NCBI): domain Eukaryota; kingdom Metazoa; phylum Arthropoda; class Insecta; order Coleoptera; family Curculionidae; genus Cosmopolites; species Cosmopolites sordidus. The sequence continues at coordinate 22,128 of JARFXV010000587.1, forward strand.
TATTTGCAATATCACATCGAAGCCCCTCTAAAGTTTCTACAAAACTAACAATACGTGATCATGATGTTGGAGCTTGGTGAAGATAATTATGGTATAAATAATGTCATTGTTGTTGAAAAATTTACATAAATATATGACTCACCGGTACTTCAGCAGACTAACCTAGTGTTAGGGATGTTCATATACGCATGTACCTAAAACAAAAGTACCATAGTAAGATGTAAATAGTTAGATTATTCAAAAATGTATTAGGTGTATCCATAATTACTTATGTATTTTTCAAATATATTTTTTCAAATTCGTTTCTTTCAATTTTTTTAACTTAATATAACATAACCTATATTCTAGTTAACTATATAAAGTGTGCTTCTTATAAAATTTGAATAAAAGAATTGGTGAACCCTATATGAATGGAAGAGCAAAGTATGGATTAGATCAATATTAGACATTTGAAGCTTCATGAGTTTTAAAAGCATAACAATACCACCAATATCACAAATAACATTCATGTTATTTATCTTTGTGCTTTCAATAGCAGTACATATGAGTGTTGGTTTAAAAAAATTTAAGAACGTTGATTTCAATCGTTTTAACCCTATAAAATCTGAAACACCTGAAATTGAAGTTGATCCGAAACAAACGACCCTGGATTTAGCTATAAAGCTTAAAACTTAATGGACCACAATACAACGATCTTCAAAACAACTGAACGAAATGCAGAAAGAAGGAGTGTAGATGCCATATCAACAAAAATCGGTTGTGCACTACTGGAGTTTGTTTTCAACTGAGTTTGTTCAGTAGAGGTCCTTTTCTTTGACAAATTGTTACTAAAGATAAAAATTCGATTTAATAAAAATTTAAGAAAAAACAGTGGCTAACGGCAGGACAACCACCTTTGCCCACTTAAAAATATGGTATTCGCCCTAAACAGGAGTTAGTGTCAGTATAGTGGGATTTTACAGGAATTATTCACTATGCGGTTCTGAATCCTAATGAAACCATAAGTGCTGAATGTTATTCTCAGCTTGATCGCCTAAACTTGTCTTTGATTCAAACACGTGCCAGAATCGCCGAACAAAATTCAAACAATTATTAGGTTGGGAAGTACGTCCTCATCAACTGTGTTTCCCTGATGATTCACCTTCAGATTACCATCCTTTCAGATCAATGGACCATTTTCTTCGTGTTCGAAAAAATGTTCCTACTGCGATAGCTATCAAAACTGCACTCGAAGAATATTTTACTTCAAAATCACCCTCAGACAAAAAAGGAATGAAAAGATTGTCAGAAACATGGACGAAGATTGTTGATAATCATAGAGAATATTTTGTAGATTAAAACTGTTTTACTTATTACATAAAATTAATTTTTGTACAGTATCAAAAAACGATTACTTTTGAGTACCAAAAAAATACCAATAAAATAAAGGAAATTAGGTCCCATTCCAGATTTCATTCAATATAGATTCTAAGCGAAACTATTCTGGTCATCAATAAACACGATAAATACGCATTTCCATCGAAAGTAAATATGGATTAACAGTCTTTCTACTTGAAACAATTCTACCTGCAGCTGTAACAAAAGCATTACACATTTACCGTATATTGTTATATTTATTCCATAAAGCAAAATAATTAAAAATGGAGTTTGACATGTCCTTAAACTTTTTAAAGGCGATTAGAATCTCATAACCGCGAATAATTCTCTTCCTGAAACCATATTACTGATTTTGTCTCGATGGTACAGACCATAGTAATAGCCACTTAGCTGGCTATTTAATGAAAAAACTTCTCTTTATAGAATATATATAAAAAGTATACACAAGGCGTAAGGGAAACTAATTTCTTAAATTTAACTAACGATAATTTATACATATTTTTTTTTTCAACAAAAAGTTCCTTTAAAAATGCGTCCATTTTCGTAGAAAAGAGGTCAAAACTTTCTTAACAATTGGCAATATAGCCAATTGTTATTTCGGTCCAAAAAAAACAGTTTTTGTTACATTGGCCTCTTAAGATTTTATTTGAAAATATAATGAAATATGTGTATAGCGACTTATTTCATACGTTTCAGTATAAATTTGGTTTGTTTTGTTACAATAAAAAGGAAACTTACATATTATTGTTCTTTAGTGTCAAAGTTGAAATTACTAGCACTAATTTTTCACACTATAACAAGTTCTCAATTAATCACGTCACATGAAACACATTATTAATGGTTTCATTAAATTAACTATTCAAAGTATCGTACGAAAGAAGCTTTGTCGGTTGATAAAATATTGAATTGTAATTTGATGGTAGTTTGGTCGTTAACTACTAACATAGCTTTTACACATATTAGCTTAAAATCGATTGGTAATTAAGTAACTTTGCATTATACCCTATATAACCATTTTAGCACTGTTACTTATACGAACAATACCTCGTTATAGAAAAAGCACAATCGTTTACTGTAACATTTTTACATTCACAAACAAAGGTAAGCGAACAAAAAGTATCAATTTTCGTATTCAATATATGCATACAATAGGTGTATTTTCAGTTTTATTAAAATATCTCTACTGGGTATTGTACTTTTGTTGGTCCCTAGTATATCACACTATGTAGACACCAAGCATATTCTAACAAAGTTACTAAAAATGGAGTATATTACCAGGTAGAGAAGGTATTTTTAACTAAAAAGCCAATTATTATTTCTGTCAGTGTACATAGATATAATTTAGGGTAAATTTATGTTGAAGAGCACTAACAATAGATAGGCGATAAGCGAATTACAAGGTGACTTCACTTGATCTGGTATATAATTGAAAGACTGACATGAATGTGTTTTGTTTGAGGCATGTTGCTAAACAATGTACATAATAGCTCAGCGCCGATCGATTGCTTCACCCTCAGATAAATAAAAACACTAAAATGATTTTAAACATATCTGTGTCAAGTATAGTCTGAAACATTTATCGTATATCTTAAAATATATTAAAAAATAATTTAATAAAGTATAAAAATAAGTATAAAAAACCATATAAAAATTTAATATAAGTTACAGGATATTAATATTAAAAAGGGCCTTATTTATGTTTACCTGAAAGTATTGAATAATTCGTATAAATTATCAAAATATTTTCGGAAAGCTTCTACAAGTATGTTCTAATATATTCGCTTTTAATTACACTGGTCTACAAAAAAAATTGAGTGTTTCCTTCTCTTCATGAGTTAAATCGTACTAATTTTGGATTGAGAAAAGCGAATATGATGAAGAAAAATTTTTATCAGCTCTAATTTCTGATATATACAATAAGTGGAATTATTTTACTTTAAGAGATTAAGAGAAAACGATACATTTGCCAACAATGTTGAAAGTCCGTTTAAACTTTTTTTAATGACAATTACATTCGAAGAGTTCAAAATTGATGGGAGAATAACTGGCTGGTTGTTGGCCCTGAAGAGAATCATGTGGTGGTTTCATGAGATCGTTTTCTTTTGGCTTGCCTCTTGTGAGTGACTTCCGGAGCAGCCCTACGCACAGACCGGCAGTAACCTGCAACAATTGCTTTATTCTAATGGCCCTGATATCTTTGTTCCATCACAGAAATATCCTGAGAAAATCTTTCTCCGTATACGTCACTGATAGTTCCACAACTAGAAGGGAAACATCAGGGTCATGGGATGTGTAAGGCAGGTTCTTTTTCTTCCACAGAGCTTCATTTTCTACTTCAAGCTCATAATTTTGGGGTGGAGTAGGAACTGGTAAATCATTTTGAATGTAGAGTAGGTCGCATAGCTAATAGAAGATTAAGGTATTGAACTGTTCCTCTTTTCTTCATTAACAATCCTGCCTTTATATGTGGGATCATGCAGAAACAGCAGTAATCTGTGTAGATTGTAGGAACCCACCTAACCATAGGCACAATAAAAACCATAGATGGTTTTTTTTTTCAGCCATTCTCGATATATAACGGCAATAATATCATGGAGCCGATGACATCCTGATGTGAAGGTAGGGGACACATTCATGCCAAAATAATGGTGATAAGCAGTCTTCCCAACAGGCGTCCGATTACATTTATGTGACGAAAATGTGTTTTCACCACAAATGTAACCAAAATTATTTACTAAATTTACTAATTTTCGAGGCATTTTAATTTAACAAATTTTACATTTCAAAAGTACTTAAAAACCAAAAATTCTGCTCTAATTATAACAGAAACAATATGAAACTCAGAGTCACAGCAACAGTAATTACGTTTATAATCTACAAACAGCTTGAGAACGTTGGGTATTGCCAGTTGACAGGTGTGACAACTTCCAAAACAAAATTTCCCCCAAACTGAAATTGTAGACTATAAAAAATGACATGTCACTGTATCTCCAAAGCAAGAACCAATCGGTCAATTTTATGGTGATTCTTGAAATCAGCAGATTGAAATACATATTTTTGAGACTGAAACATTTACATTACTGGTCAGTGTAATTTATTGAATTTTGAATTTATAATAATAACATATGTTTTAATGTTTTACCAAAATATTTAAAGGGTGGCGAAAGATTAATTTTTTCGTAATATTTGTGACAGTTTGAGTATCGCTGTTGTGTAGTGCAGACGTGCAGACGTTTATTACGGATAAGTAGACCCTAAATGAACGGAGTGAAATTGTTATAATTCGCCAATTATTGCTTAATACGCAATGTGAATTTAGGCGAAATTATCCTAATCATCAAGCGCCTCACAAAAGGACAATGTATCGTTTATTCAAGCAATTTAAAGAATTGTGAAAATCGGGGCCTATTCCCAACTGCAAAAATAGTGTGAAGCGATGAAAATATTACACGTGTGGAACAAAGTGTGAAGGAGTCTCCAAATCGTGGATTGGCTGACGTTTTGCACAATTAAGAATTTCTCCATGCAGTTTGCGCCGAATTTTAATAATTTACTTGCACATGTTTCCTATCAGATTCAACTAGTTCAAAACCAGTTGCAGATAATAATAACCAGTGAGAATACTGTAATGCTATCATAAAAACTTCCTTTAAATTGACAATGGTCATGCAAAATTGATTTTACTACTGATTCTTTTATATTGGGATTTTTGAAGGAAAGGGTTTACAAAAATAAGCTCCAAACTATACAGCAACTCAAGGGCAATATATGAATAGAAATCCGAGCATTATTAGATATGACAGATAGACAATATTAGATATGTTGATTAAAATTGTGGAAAATATGCTAAATATGGCACAAGTTGCATTGGCATAATTTTCAGAAATTAACACAAGTAACATATAATAAAAAAATCTATCCTATTCCTTTTAAAAGATATAGATAATTAAAATGATAGAGTCTTGGTAGCCACCCATTATAATAAAGTTACAAGAACATTAAATAATTGTTATATCTAATGTGACATTAAAGGAAACATGGAACTTGTTATCAAATCGTGTTAACAGGTGTTTAAACAGAAATTTGATTGCCTTTGGATGGCAATCCAAAGCCAATCCAAATTTATTTTGAACTTTGAGAAAATCAGTTGTCATTTACAAAAATTGTGTCCTATGTTTCCGAACTACATGTACAATTTGTTCAACAATATAATGAAAAATCGTTTTTTTGTGAAAAGTGTTTTCTTCTTTAACCAAAAGGTTTTCCTTTTAATGGAACCGTAAACTAAAGCTCTATAGGGGTTGAGGAAAATCGAAGAAAGAGAGCCAAACTGACATTACATTCCCAAAAGGTCACTGCTAATTGATATTCAAACAGCATCGTACAATACAGAACAACGCTATTCAATTGTTCAGCAATGAAATCAGTCTATACGAAGCCGCAGTGAAAATAGTTCATAGGGGAACTAGATTATATTCTATGAGGATTTCTTAATGTAGATATTTTTAAAGTAAAAATATAAAAATAATAACAAATGAGTGACCATTTTAATTTTCAAATATGAACTTGCTACATTTTGAATTAAACTAAAATAAATCCTGAATGAAAAATACCGTATAAACCAAATAACATTACACGACATTATTATAAGACACATCATAAAAATAATCCATTAATCGGTCGGAAAGGTCATGGTCATTATTTATGCATTATGGATCAAATTTTAGGAAGACTTCCACGACAATGGACCTGCTCATTCCGTCACATCGAAACTAGTCAATTATTTTCGCCACATCGAAACTAGTCAATTTGCCACATTCGCCGGATTTTCCGAACTTCACCCTGTCTAGCTTACTAGGATCTAACAAAAGTATTTGCGTTTTTTCCTTTGGTTATAAATAACTTTTTGTTCAACAAGAAATGTATAAAACGCTCCTTAAAAACCTACTTATTTTCGATTCATCAAAGGGATTATTATCTGTAGTGAAAAATGGGTTTATTTCAGCAATCCGTATAGCGTAAAGCAGTGGGTTATGCCTGGGCAATCAGCCCTTTCGCTACTAAGGCGAAAAAAGATTGTCAAAACGGCCAGGCTATGTGTTTGGTGGAATTTTGAAGGAATAATGCGCTTTGAATTGGTTTCTAATGGTGTGGTGATAAATTGAAAAAGCAACTCTATAAAAAAGTCCTCCTGCAGCAAGGCAACATACTTCACATCTGACTATCTCAAAAATTAGCGAACAGGACTTTAAATTTTTCCCTTACTCAGCATATAGCCTCTGGACCCCACTTCATGGAATTACCATTTGTTCCGGTCCGAGGCTCACTTTTTGCGAGATCAAAAATTCAGGACTGAAGAAGAGAAAAAAATTGCCTGCTTCGATTTTTTCGCCATCAAAGACTCATCGTGGTACCGAAGAGGTATAGAGTTACTGAGCCAAAGATGGGTTGGGGTCATCTAAAATAACAGCGTATATTTTTGCGGAATATCATCAAGATATAATTTTGTTTATTGAACAGTGAATAACTAAGTATCTCAAAAGCACAAACACTTTTGTTACGCATTTCCTAACATGAAGAAATGGCTGGCTGGAAAAAAAGCACATCAAATGAAAATATCATCGCCTAAACAGAGGACAATTGGGCAGAGTTCGACAAGTCGTACTTTTTGGAAGGCATACACAAATTGGAAAATGATTGGGCGAAGTGTTTCGAACTAAAAGTCTCAAAATTATACAATATCAATTATAAAATAAATGGTTATCGAGTTAAGGCTTTCGATCGGGTGGATCACGCAATACTGTTTGGCAAACTTCAAGTTGTACAGATTGATAAAGCAACATCTGAAATATTAAGGATTATTTCTGGAATAGCCCAAGGATCTGTTTTGGGTCCACTATTATTTTTAATTTTTGTTAACGGTCTGCCAGATGTTTGCAGTAGCGGAAATATGGTAATGTTTGTTGACGATAGCACCTATTTAACAGGAAATAAAAACATGCTGAGAGCCATTGAAACGGTACAGGAAATGATCAATAACATTTATGGTTGGATTACGAATAATAAGTTATCCCTTAACGTGGACACAACCAGTTTTATTGCTTTTACTCCTCGAACACACACTATAACGGAGTCATATTTACTAAAAATTATCGGTATACAACAAACATCCTGTACTAGCTTTCTGAGTGTTCATCTGGATAACAGACTTTGCCGGGATGAACACATAGCTGAACTATGCAAGAAATTAGCTACTCTCTCATATGCTGTTTATAGGGTGAAACGCGTTGGACCACGGATATTGTGCATTCATATTACTATGCAGAGTTTTACAGTCGCGCTAGGTATAATTTAATATTTTGGGGTGGGTCGCTTCATCTGATGCGTGTTTTAAAAATACAAAAAAAGATAATTCGAATGATGGGTGGGGTGCCACTACTACAACTGGCAACATGTCGACCAATTTTTAAACAATGCAGGAATTTGACTCTACCATCACTATATATTGTGGAGGTTATCATGTTTGTTATGCGAAATTTTGTATCATTCGTAAAAAATAGTGATTTTCATCACTATGACACAGGAGGCTCTGATAAACTTGTTTTACCAATACATTCATGTACGATAGTTGAACATAATGTTTACTACAGGGATGTGAAGGTGTATAATAAATTGCCACAATGATTTAAGCATGTTCAGAGTGACAACAAATTTGAAAAATTAGTCCACGAATTTCTTATAAGTCAAAGTTTTTATAGTTTACAAGAATATATGTCTTATCAATAATTAGATTCAAAACTTATTTATGAATACAATGTTTATTTATGCATGATTATCATATCATGTATTGTTTTTGAGGTTGTGTCACTAAACATTCTGTCAATTCTGTCAATCCGACTTAATCATGGATATTTTGTATTGTTGTGGAGATTGAATAAATACATTATAAAATTATTAAATTATATACCTTATCAAGAATAAAATATTTATATGTAGGTTTAATTGTTTTGTATTTTTTGTATGCACAGTAATGTGGCACTGTGCATGCTCTTGTTTTGACTTGATCCATGCATATTTGTATTGTCTTGAGGATTAAATAAATCTATTTTTGATCAAAAAAATATTATTTCATGAAAAAGTATCTGACTTTTCACTTTATGTTAGTATTTTAAAAACAAAAACATTTTTTACAGGGGGAACTTTCTCATGGTAAAATTAAATAATCAGTACATACTGTTCCATATTATATGACGTCATTCTTATACACTTATTAATTATAAAAAAAGGAAAAACTATTAAAGTAAAGTAAAGTTTTGGGGTTAGAGGCGCATCAGTAACTGAGAAGGCTATTTAGTGACTGAACCTACAGGTTAACGTGGGTTCCGAACCACGGTCATTAGCTACCGAAAACCCCGGTCAGCACCCCCTTTGGGCTATCAACCCTTGGTTTTGTGCTTAACCGAAAGTATCTCGAGAAGCCTACCGACTGGCGAGTGACCAACGTAGAAAACCTCTCAGAAGGCATCCGGCCTTACCCAGTCTCGAACTGGCGTGACTGGGGGGTGATTCCTTGTCAGATTTTACACTCTTACTGAGAAACATTCACTAAAATTTTAGAATTTTTTTTTGCCTAGTACGGGATTCAAACCCGCTCTACATTAACTGCCGTATCGTAAGGCTGACGCCTTAGACACCACAGCTAATGTGGCTCCGCAATTAACTATTGGGTTGATTCATAATTATTCGTTTTGTTTTAGAGAATGTTTATTATGAAAAACAAAATCAATAATACGACGGACACATAAATGGTTATCAAAACATCAGTTCTCATTAACTGAAGTTAAACGACATCGACCACGGTCTTAATCTGGTTAGGTGATGAGATCAAACCAAACCATGGGCCAACTCGGCCTATAAAGCTAAAAACTTATTTTATATTTACCCTCTACTTCAATAACAGGTTCCATTAGTTTGGCAGACTATCAATTACAGGGGTAAAACAACGCTGGTTCTTGAAGACAAGCCACGTTTTGACATTGGCTTGTCAGTTTTTTTGAAAAAGGGTGACGTAGTAGTCCTTGGATGCTTCAGTAGAAGAGTATTAGAAGATGAAGTAGCAGATGCCATCCCTTATTACCACTAGATTGAACAACGCAACTCCTGACATGTGGACGGGTGTTGTGATGGAAGACAATTTATTTCTTTTTGCGTTATCTTTTCACATTGATGGCTTCGTGAAACCGGTCGAGATGGACCAGATGAACGTCGCAGTCAATGCTCAATTATATTATGTTATTTTTCTCCGGAATTCGCCATTGCTGATGTTCATCTGAAAAAAAAACTGAATATTTTTCCACGGCTGCTAAAAGTGCCTAAATGTCGAAATACGATGGAAGACCTCCAAGCTGTAGGTCGCTCATTTTTTCATTTGTTTTCCAAGCTGGTCATCAGCTGGTCTAAAATGAGTAAACCATTCCTGATATTGTTTTTCACTGATTGTCCTCTTATCAAAAATTTTGCCTCCTCGTTGAAAGATTCTACAGTTGAAGATATTGGCGAGTCTACAATTATGACATATTCAAATCTACATAAAGTCATTATAGAAGTAGTATGAAAACATATCTAGGTAAAACTTAAAAAAAGTATGAATCTGATCCCAGTCTTATTGTAAAGGGTTTTTATTGAAACGTTATAGTATTTATATTAATTATGACAATCTTTTAGTTTCAGTTCAAACTAGGCCGAAAAGCCGCCGAAACAGCTAACGACATCAACGATGCATTTGACCCACAAACCGCTAATGAAAGTACTGCGCAATAGTGATTTAAAACATTTCGTAGCGGTTATGAGAGCCTTGAAGATGATGAATGTAATGGTCGGCCACTGAAAACTCCTTGGGCGAGAATCCGAGAGGATTCAAAAACTGCTTTCAACGACTGGGTAGCCTCCAGGACTGAATTTACGCAACCAGTATAAACTTGTTTCTTATTGGCAAAAATGTGTTGATTGCAATGGTTTTTGTTTCGATTAATAAAGTTTTGTTTCAGCTGAGATATGTGCACGTCAATATAATGGTCAAAAACCGCAATAACTTTCTTACCAATCTAATAATTATTAATGTAGCACAAGTAACAATTTTTATATGAATTGCCTGATAACTCGGATCTGTTGCGTCAGATAACAACAAATGTTTATTATTATGATCAATATTTGTTTTGGGCCATCGCCTTTGCGTATGTAACTTATGGCATCCCAAGTAAATTAACGGTGGTTAGTGTATATTGGTCACCATATATTTATATAAACAGTAACTTGCATTTTTAAATTTAAAATTCTACAAAATAAACGACAGTTGGCAAATTTTCAATATATTTAAGAAGATTCTATTAATAAATAAAAGAAAATACAACTTTAACAAACGATGTTTTGTTCGTTCTAGCCCATTAAAATTTTTCTCCTCCTGATTTTTTCATTTCGTTTCGATATATTTCAATTTTTAATATTTAAAGTGATATAGTTAATTATTTATTAGCTCTTTATTATTTATTAATGTTACTATTTATTTATAAAATAGTAAAAAGGAATTTAAAAACAAGTTACTTAAATACAAGTTAAGTTCTGTCAATTTTGTACTACTTAACATTGGAGGATTTTTTTATGTACGTGATGTGTGTGCTGTTAGAGGCATTGATGACATATGAGAACTTGAGGGCAATGATAATATCATCATCGCATGAAGATAATGGTAGGTCAGTTTCATATTACAGTTAGCAATTCATATTTCTTTTAAAAATATATTGTTTACCGTTATTGAAAAACAAATAAACATTTAAAAATTATACTCCACCCTGTTTATATATATCTTCTGGTCAAAATTAAATGTCCAAAATTTGAACACCAAATACGGCAAAATAAATAGGGTCACTCACTTCAAATACCTGGGCGAGATCCTCGAATCCACAGGTGGAGAGAAGATAGCACAGAAGACTCGATTGCAGAAGACGAAGAGGGTATACGGACACACAATATCTACAATAAGAAATGCCTATCCACATAGGCAAAAATAAGACACTACAACACAGTAATCGAACCAGAGGTACTATACGCAAGCGAGACACTTACACTCCATACAAAAAGCGGCATAGAAAACATACTAAAAGAAGAACTGACAGAGGAAGGATACAGACTACATTCTAAAAAGACCACAGAGAGAATGTCCAACGTAGCGGCGGACATAAGAAAAAGAAGGTTGAAATTCTATGGACATATCAGTAGACCCCCACCGACAAGACTCACCAACAGAATTCTTACGTACATACAAAGAGTCAAGTCAACAGTACCATGGATCGCACAAGTCAGAGCTGATCTGGGAAAGGCACAACTGGGTCCGACAGAGATTGAGGATAGAAGAACGTACAGACACAAAATACATAAGTGGAACGTTGCATCAGAGGGCGAAGTTTCGAGGAGATCGGGAACCAAGTGGACGGAGGAGAGAAAGAGAATCCACGGAGAAAGGATGGGAGAGGTGTGAAGGATCAGAAAGAACACTTGAAAATGAGTCAGGATGCTTTGCGTGATCCAACCGGGTCTATACGCACCTAATAAATATATATGTATATATAATATATATTTATATATATATATATATATATATATATATATATATATATATATATATATATATATATATATATATATATATATATATATATCCAGTCCAACTCACACAGTTGGACTGACTCGGATTCTTCAGTCAAAGAGGACAACACTTGAAAATGCCAAATGAGATTTTGGCGAAACGTCGTGAATACATAAAGGCACATTTACTTAAGCCGAATAAATTCATTTTACATGAAGACACTGCTCTACAAGTAAAGATTGTGAAAAAAATGAAAACGAATTATATGGCCATCGTAGAATGCGATCCAAAAATATTTTGGTCCATTATGGAATCGAGATGAAAATTGTGTATAGGTTTCTCTGTCTGCCGAGTTTTTGAGTATATATCGGTGTATTGGGAATATGGTCATAGTTCAAATGAATGTGATAAAGACGAGAGAAAGAAGAGAATGTACAAATTCTAACTTTAAATGGATGAACTGTAAGAAGCCAAACACTACACAAAGTGTGAGATATGATGTGGAGCACTCTGATTTTGATATAAATTGCCCTGCTTACAAGCGTAGAATGGAAATCGAAAGAAAATAAATTAGTTATTCTATTGATGAATAGCAATTAGCTGAAGAGCCGGGTAAATATGATCTATGTGCTCTTACATCTAAATATACAAAGTTTGAGAAACAAAATCGATCACTTTGAATATATAATAAAATCAAGAAAGATCGATGTGGTCTGCATAACGGAATACTGGTTAATAGAGAGTGAAATGAACCTGTACAAAATGAATAATTATCAAATGGGTACTGCTTCTTGTAGAGAAAATTCAAATGGTGGTGGGGTCATGATACTTATTAGTGATAAGCTGAGTTCGTGCATTAAAGCGATAGAGAGAACAAATAAATAAGTAGTGATGGTATATTTGAAATTTGTGGCATTTATATTGAGTTTGAGAATGACTTAATTTGTGTATTGAATTTATATCGGGCAAATACTGATATTTATATATTTTTTCAAAAATTGAATAGCTTTCTTTATGAGTTACGTCTTTCAATAAACTGAAAATGTGTTTTATGTGGGGATTTAAATATCGATTACAAGGAAAATACTAATATTGTTAGTAACTTAAAGGATGTACTACTTAGTTATCGGTTATGTAATACAGTAAAGGAATCAGCTCGTACCACAGAAAGATTAGCTACTTTTATAGATTACATATGTACGAATTATGAATTAGATGGTTCATCTTGTATTGTTTGGAGTAATTGTCTGTCTGATCATTCGGCTCAGGGGTTCCAATTACATCAAGTCTGCAGGAAATAATAAAATATAAAAGACATTATAGTGAAACTAATAAGAATCTAAATCAGCTGTATCTGAGCGGGGAAGATTGGTATGACGTATTTCAGGCTGAGAGTCTGGATCGGGGATTTGGGGCATGTTCACATTGTTTGGAGTATTATATTGATATGTGCTTTCCCCTTAAAAAAGCAAGAATGTCTAATGAGGGTCAATTTAAACCTTGATTGACAAGAGGTATCAGAATGTCACCTATTACTTTAAAAAAATTGTATCCAACGAAACTATTATTCGGAGCCGAACAAGATGCTACACATTATACGGTGTACAAAATAATTTATAGAAAGGTTATAAGAAGGGCTAAACTGCTTTAAAATGTAAAATAATATTTTGAATCGGAGAAGTCAAAAACTGCTTGGGAAAATAAATATAAAACAATAACATTCAAAAAACCGCAATGCAAGAACTAACATAAGCGCCATAAGGGATGAAGATGAAATTACTTTGAAAGACAAGTATGAAATTGCTAGTTGTTTTAATAAATACTTTGTTAATCTTCCTAAGAACGTGTTGGTGAGTTCAATGGCTGCTACTAGGGTTAGACAAGTGACTCCAATTCAAAACTCTGTTATTACGACCAGTTAACAAATATCGCATAATTAAAACAGTAAGGAAACTAAAAATACAAATTCTGTGAGGCTAGATAATATGCCTTCAGTTGTACTGAAGAAGTCTGCCAACTCATTAATAATACCGTTAACATATACTACTACTACTTGTCCTGGAGGTTAAGTTGACCCGAAGGCCCTGACTTGTATTCGCTGATTTTTTCGAACGTCACGACAATGTCGCTTGTTCGAAGGGTTTTAGCTGCCGTCCTTTAGGCATGGAGGTGATGACCGAAGAGGATGGTCATACTGGGGCAACGGCCGGCAATGAAGCTGCCGTGGCTCTGATTAGCGGATTGTCCGAAAGGGACGCCGTCGCTAGGAATTTGTCCAGAAGTCTGGACAGGAATGTCTGAAGCTCTGGTGTGTCAGTTTCCCGATGGATTTGCGCATTCCTTACAAACCATGGGGCACCTACTAATGTGCGAAGAACACGTGACTGGAACGATTGCAGAATTGCAATCGACGTTGGGGGGAGGTACGGGAACCAGGCCTGAGATCCGTAGGTGAGGACGGATCGGACCATGATTTTATACAGGGTTATTCGGATGTTCAGCGAGAGCTTACTTTTGCCGTTCATTAGGGGGTAAAGCAGACGAGCCATGGCTCTTGCTTTCCCGGTTACCCTCTTTAGGTGCGGCACCCACGTGAGGGCCTTGTCGAACTCAAGGCCCAGGTAGTGTGCCGATCTGGCCCATTTGATGGGGACTCCGTAGATGCGGATATTCTGTCTGATTATCGGCTGTCTTCTTGTGAAGAGGACAGCCTGGGTTTTGCTGCGATTTATTGCTAACCTCCAGTAGGCTAGCCATTTTAGGGCTTTTAACGTCTGCCTTTGGAGCCTGGATGTGATCAGCCAGGTCCCGGGGGCTGACGTATAAAAAGCGGTATCGTCAGCATAGAATGCAGTCTTTACATGCGGAATTTTAGGAAAGTCCGCCATGTAGACGTTGAAGATTACTGGGGCAAGAGGGGATCCTTGCGGTACTCCCGCTTCGATTCGCTGGACTGAAGACAAAGTACCATCGACGAGCACTTGGAAAGTGCGTCCAGTCAGGAACGATGCCAATAGCTTGACTAGGTCTGTTGGTATGCCCAGTCTGAGCATCTTGACTATGAGTCCGAGATGCCAGACTCTGTCGAAGGCTTGCGAGAGGTCTAAGAAGACGGCTCCCGTATGGCGCCTGCCACCGAAGCCCTGCCTGATTTCCGTCGCGAGCCGTGCCGCCTGGTGGACGGCCGCATGCCCCCTTCGGAAACCTAGCTGTTCGTCCGGCAGTATGTTCTTGTCGGCAAGAACGAAGTTGAGAGCGTGTAAAATCGCCCTCTCGACGATCTTGCCGAGTGCGCTAAGCAAGCTAATGGGTCTATAGCTACTTGGCTCTCTTGGGCTTTTTCCTTTTTTCAGGATTACTATGATTTGGGCCTGTTTGCGTTGACAATATTTGCCAACTGAGCTATTTGCTTGTTTGGTAGCCGTTTCAGCTGCATCGGAGAGATACGGTCGCGACCAGGAACTTTTCTAGATTTCAAACCTCGGATAATATTGTGTATTATCTTCGGCGAGACTATTTGGCTGATCAAGTAGCCAGGATTAGGGGTTCCTTGGTAAGATAGAATTTCTTTCCTAAACTGTTCAACTTTAGTCCTCTTTTCGGCTGAAGGCCGAACCGTTAACATATCTAGTAAATTGGTACCTGGAAACTAGTATTTTTTCGACGCCATCAAAAATATCAAAAGTAATTCCTATCTTCAGGAGAGGCGACCGGCTCTCCCTCTCCAACTATAGACCAATAGCTATTCTACCCACGTTAACTAAACTGTTGGAGCATATAGTGTATGAGCAGATCATGTCCTTTCTTGTGCGCTTTAATATATTGAAATAATAACAGCACGGGTTTCGAAGTGGTCGATCTACACATTCAGCAATCTCTGAATTTTTAAACAAGATATATGAAAACTTAAACGATAAATGGAAATGTTTTGGTCTGTTTATGGGTCTAAGTAAGGCTTTCGATCTGGTGGATCACGCAATACTGATGGACAAACTTAATCACTATGGCTTATGGGGTCGGGTGAGAGAGTGGTTGCAATCTTACTTGCTTGACCGACACCAAGTTGTGCAGATTCATAAAACAACATCTGAAAGATTAAGGATTATTTCTGGAGTGCCCCAAGAATCTGTTTTGGGTCTACTATTATTTTTTATTTTTGTTGATGATCTGCCAGATGTTTACAGTAACGGAAATATGGTAATGTTTGCTGATGATAGCAGCTATATAACAGGAAATAAAAACATGCATGGAGCCATTGAAACGGTACAGGAGATGCTCAATAAATATTATTGTTGGTTTACGAATAATAAGTTATCCCTTAACGTGGACAAAACCAGATTAATTCATTTTACTCCTCGAACACACACTATAACGGAATCATATTTACTAAAAATTAACGGTAAGTCTATACAGTAAACATAATGTACTAGATTTCTGGGTGTTCATCTCGATAATAGACTTTGCTGGGATGAACACATAGCTGAATTATGCAAGAAATTAGATGTTGTCTCATACGCAGTTTATAGGTTGAAACGAGTTGGTACTCATTTGATGCATGTTTTCAAAATACAAAAAAAGATAATTCGAATGATGGGTGGAGTATCACTACTGTCAATATGTCGACCAATTTTTAAACAATGCAGGATTTTGACTCTACCATCACTATATATTTTGGAGATTATCATCTTTGTTAGGCGAAATTGTGTAGCATTCGTGAAAAATAGTGATTTTCATCACTATCACAGACGAGGCTCTAATGAACTTGTTTTTCCAATATATTTATGTATGATAGTAGTCATATGATAGTTGAACATCTGTCAATTCTGTCAATCCGACTGAATCATGGATATTTGTGGATATTTGTATTGTCTTGAGGATTTAATGAATTATATATATATATATATATATATATATATATATATATATATATATATATATATATATATATATATATATATATATATATATATATATTGTGGCTGAAAAGTTCGGAGACTTTTTTTTAAATATTCTAGTGTATAAAAATACGGCGTAAAACATTAAATCAGAATGACTAATTAAATAGTAACATTTATTAAAGCAATAATAATGAATTATAACAAAAACATTTGCAAGAAATGGTCAAAATTGCCTCCTTGGGCCTCGATATATTTACGCACTCATTTTTTTAAAATTGCCAACGATGGTCGCGCACTCTTCCACCCTAATTTCGTCCCAAGCACGTGTCAATGCCACTTTCAGAGGCTTTTACAGTGGCGTAGTGTCTTCCCGAGATTTTTTCTCTATAATAGACCACACCGAGTAGTCCATTGGGTTGAGATCTGGCGATTTGGGCAGCCAAACGTCCTTGCCCCACGGCTTCAGAGCGCGTCGTAGAACTCGTTCCTAATACTCACCGGCGTTAATTTTGACGTTCCTCGGGATGAACACCAATGGTGTCTTGCCGGTAGCGCAGGTACCGGCCCAAACCAGCACAGAGGCCGGAAAATAGCTGAGGCCCATGATTCTGGGTGTCAACGTCTTCTGTTGGCTCTTTTTGAGTAGCTGACGATAATTTTGGCGGTTCGACGGTGAAAATCTTCTCGTCGCTGAAGAGAACATCCGTTAAGCGACAACCGCCGACCAGCCGACGCATTCGGTGGCATTTCTGCAGCCGCTTCGATTTAATCACCTCATTCAGGAAGTGGACGTAAGCAATCTTGTAACTGCAAAGTCCCAGCTTCCTCTTGACGATGATTAGGAGGCGTTATCTGCTGATTCCGAGCTCCGTGGCCATCTTGCGCATCGTCAGCCCTGGATTTCTACGAATCTGGCATTGCACCTTGTTGATGTTCTCCGAAGTGGTCGTGGTTGTTGAACGACCAGTCCGCAGACCCCCCCCCCCCCCTCCAGTCTCTTTGAAACACTTCACGATCTTGTAGACTGTCGCCCGCTTGAAACCAATCGTTCTAACAATCTCGGCAATTCTTCATTCCAGACTTGTGGAAGTCGACATGGTGATACTTTCATCTTCAAGAGTCAGAGGGGAATGGAAAGGTGTATGCTTGGTATTACAAAGCGGGACAGAAAGACCTGGTAAAAGAATTGAAATGGAGGTGGGCAGGCCATATAGCGAGGCGATGTGACGACAGATAAACCAAGACAATCCTGGAATGGATACCAGATGCTTGATCATAAGCGTCCACGAAGAAGACCTAAAACACGATGGATCGATGACATCATCAAGTATATTAGACCCGAATGGCAGAGGAAAGCTCTGAACCGCGCGAGTTGTAAGCATGCTGGGGAGGCTTTCATCCTGCAGTGGATCGACAATGGCTGAATGATATATATATATATATATATATATATATATATATATATATATATATATATATATATATTTATATATATGTATATATATATATTTATATATATAAATATATATATATTTATATTTATATTCTACTCCTTAGTATTCTTCTTTTCAGAAGAGTCGTAACCTAGTAAAACTCATTCCGTGTGGATCCGTTTCCGACAACTCTCGCCAGCTTTCTCTATTTCTGGCTTCCATTGTTGCATATTGGAGAGAAGAACCAATTAAGTTTTTATTTATGTCTGCCATGTGATCTTCAATCCTCCATCCGTCTTTACACCACCAGTCTTTCTAGGTTATGGCAATACCTGCGTTCAATGTGGGCAAAGAATCTTGGTGTTTTTTGATAAATAATTTGATCAAACTTGATCAATTATGATCAAAAAATAAGGCGACTTTGCGTATCGGCACTTTTCCTAAGTTGGTACGACTATTTTTGACATTATTTACAAGTTTCATATCACTTCACTTGTTCAGTTACAAATTACAGCGGCTTTTGTGATTGCTAAATTTATTTTTAACAATTTTTTTGAAATGGATAAGTTTGTCTAGTAAAGGATTTAAAAAAGCGAAATTTCTTGTGCCGATGCACACAAAATTTCATGAAAGTGTTAAAGCAATGAAGCTATATCAATAATAAAGGTTTATGAATGTACAAGGCTTTTAGTGAAGGTAGAAAAGGAGTTAAAGTGTACTTCGTTCAGGAAGACCCTCCACGGCACCAGTGAGGAAAACATTACCAAAACCAAGGATCTTATACTGAGTAATCACTGATTAGAGACATTATGGGTATTAGTGAAAAATGTAGCAACACAAGATATGGTTTTTGCATCACGTTAACGCACCATCATACACTATACCAATTACTCGTCAATTCTTGCTAAAAATCAAATAAATACTGTACCACAGACTACATATTCACCAGGTACAACACCATATGACTCTATCCTGTTCCTCGATTGAAAAAACCGTTTATCAACCAACTACGTCTTTGTAATGACACTCGGCTTGCAGTGAAGAAGCTGATTAAACGTTTGCAGTTTCCGGTGCGGCTTGCATTTGCAATGACAATAAATAAATCACAAGCACAGTCATTGAGTGTTTGAGGCATTAGCCTTGAAAATCCATGATTCTCGCATGTTCAATTGCATGTCGCCTGTCCTCGTGTTAAATAACCATCAGCTTCGTTTGTTTACGTACCAGACCACAAAACAAAAAATGTGGTGCATAATAAAATATTATAATGAACGAAATGGTGATATCACAGCAAACCAATCGAAACAAAGCATTTCTTTATTCTAATTGTTTTGCTTGAACATCGATCTTGCAATCGAAATCGAAATGAAAATAAAACACCTTGAGATTGTGATTTTAAATTAAATGGAGGTAAATAAATCATTTTGTTGACATGAAATTCTGACTTAATTCAATTTGTAAGTTAAATTTTGGATGATTTCAAGTCGACCACATTCTAGGCACATCATACATTTCCGACATTTCAGCAGTGTACTGCCGATAGAATTCATCTTGCATGTAAAATTTTCCATTGGCGTTCTTCTGAATGTACTCCACAATTTAAATATCCATAGCCACAATCGTTAATAGATACAATGGTTACTCAAAAATACGTTTTTTTCTCATTTTTGCTTTGTTTAGACATTTCCAATAACTTTTTCACAAATTCACAAAACGATCACAAATAAATGTATTGAAATTTGGACAGGATGTTAATGGATGTTAGGATGTTAATCTTGGATGTTACATAAGTTTGCTACTGCACCCATTTTGTGTTATTAATATAATAATATTTATAAAATTAAGCGGCTACAGTAGAATTGATAACCTAAATCGTGCTAGTCTTTTTTGAGATATTAATCTTATGCAGATTACAGAACATATTGACTTATTTTGCAAGGAAAATAATTTAAATAATTAAAAATAATTTCGTAATCCTACAGAATAAATCCCTGGATATAATTCATTGAAGTTCATAAACAATCTAATGCATTTTTTTAATTTCAATCTACCAATAATATTTCTTCTCTGTACAATTTATCATGAATTCATTCACTCCAACGAATTAATTTTGTTTTAATCAATTTCAATTACATTTTGAAATGGTATTGATATTTTAAAAGCAAATCGTGGCGCTGGCAACTGATGAATTTATATATTACACACAATTCATCGTTTTTCTGATTTAGATTAACATTTTCGAGAGGCTGACTGTAATTTTTCATTTTTAATAGCTTCTATCTATTTTTCTTTCGAAATTTTTTTTTTTATTCTCTAATTCTATCATATGGATATTACAAAGTGTAATTAGATTAAATCTATCAAACAATATTTTTCTATTATCTATACATAGCTCTTTGGTAGATCCATGTGCAGCGACGTGTTCCACAGTACAATAATCACTGGTTTCATGTGATTGGTATACGCTTAGAATAAATTCTAAGCATTTTTCACTATAACTATACTAATTCGAACGGTTTCATTCTCTTCAGTCGCCGAATAGGGTCGTTGTTGTCGAGTAGCGAGTAGCACTTCGACATTTTCATGGCTTTCCAACCTCCTCTGGTGTTTGCTTGCAAACAAACCCCTTGATCTCATCTTCGACCGTAGGCACTTCCAGGTCTCGATGGATGTCTTCATTTCGAATGTGCGGCGGGGTATTGGCAATGCTGCGAAGTACTTTATTTTGAAACGTCTGAATACATTTTACATTGGGTTTCCTGGTGCATCCCCAAAGTTGGATGCAGTAAGTCCATATAGGCTTCAAGATTTACTTATAGAAAAGCTGCCTATTGTGTATTGACAACTCAGAGTGACGCCCTAGTAACAATACATTTTTCTGAATTTGATACTCAGTTTTCTCAGGTTTTTTCTACACATGCGTTTTCCATCTTAGCTTTGCAACCAGAGTCATTGACAGTTCTGGTTGACAGTCAGTGCTATATTTCCTGTTGGTGAAATTGACATAGGTCGACTTCGCCTCATTTAATTTGATGCGCCGTTTTTTTGTCCAATTCGTGAAATTATTGGCGGCTGTTTAAAGTGTGTTTGTAGTTGATTGAATATATTTTCCAGTAGCGAGTAAAGCAGTATCGTCGACGAATGTGACCGTCACTACACCATCGCTCTCATCTATTAAATACAAAATACCACAAACGTTCTTTTCCTATTTTATGGATTGATATGAAAATGTGTTCGAAATTACATCGCATAAGATATTTCCTACCCTTTTGAAAAGCTTCAAATTGTTCCCAAAATATTCCCAACTGTATTAAAATGATCAGGCTCCGATGGAGAACAAAGTTTTCCATATAAGTACGCAAAAATTAATTAACAAATGGATGGAGTGAATTTCATTAAGAAGTTTTCCAAGACGATTTCCTTGCTCCCCTCTAGTTTTAGCAAGCTTTGAAACTGGATTGCCCCAACTGACGAGAGCCTATGATATCGCATATGTTATATATGAATGTCCAAAAACCAAACATCATTGATGCAGCTTCACCAGCAGCATTCTGAAAGAAATACAGACCAATTACATCTCATGACTCGTTTAAGATGTAAATGTTTCTCATGAATCAATCATAGATTGATGCAGCACTTTTTATCAACACCAATTTCAAAATGTGCTTTATCTAAAAAAATAATTTTTTGAGAAAAATCATCAGTTTGTTCCAATTGAAAAATTCACGACGTTTTGATTCAGTGGCTTTAGCTCTTGTATTATTTGAACCGTATATGTCTTCCGAGCTAAATCCTTTCGTAAAATACGCCACGTTGTAGATTTACTGGAGTCCAAATTGTTGTGAAAGTCGACTAATGGAAATCTCTGGGTCTTTAGCAATAATTTCACGCACCAAAGCATACTCTTGTGAACAAGTACTATGACTATATATTGTTCTACATTTATCTTTCACCGAAAGAGTTTCTTGAAATTTTTGAACAATTTAATTGATAATGCTTTCAGATGGGAGATGGAAAGACCCGTTACAACAAAACCATTTTGATGGAAAATTTCTTTACCATCTGCCGAGCGTGTAGAAACCATACATACATTAGAACTCATCACAATGAACGAAATAGTGATGTCACAGCAAACCAATCGAAACAAAGCATTTCTTTATTTTAATTATTTACTTGAACATCGATCTTGCAATCGAAATCGAAATGAAAATAAAACACCTTGAGATGGATTGCCATTTAAAATGTAATGGAAGTAAATAAATCATTTGGTTGACATGAAATTTTGACTTAATTCAATTTGTAACTTAAATTTTTGATGATTTCAAGTCGATCACATTCTAGGCACATCATACATTTCCGACATTTCAGCGGTGTACTGCCGATAGAATTCATCTTGCATGTAAAATTTCCCATTGGCATTCTTCTGAATGTTCTCCACAAATTGAATATCCATGGCCACAATCGTTAATAGATGCAATAGTCACTCAAAGTTTTTTTTTCTCATTTTTGCTTTGTTTAGACATTTCCAATAACTTTTTCACAAATTCACAAAACGATCACAAATAAATGTATTGAAATTTCGATAGGACAAAGTATGTCGGGTCAGCTAGTACTACATAAAAATTCTTGGATTTTACATAAGTTTCCTACTGCATCCATTTTGTGATGACTACATGTTCTACTTTTATCTTTCACCGAAAGAGTTTCTTGATATTTTTGAACAATTCGATTGATAATACTTTCAGATGGACGATTACGCAAGCCGTAAATATCACGTAATTTTCTAAAAATATTTTTCTGAACGCCCAATTTCATAAAATAAATCCATAATTTTAATTAATTTTTATAAATGTCATACATTACACTTCTACAATGAGACAAGACTTCGGCAAATTCATAACGACATCTGTGTTTTATTCAAGAATTAACAAAACTACTCAATTTAAAAGACCTGTTACAACAAAACCATTTTGATGGAAAATTTCTTTACCATCTGCCGAGTAGAAACCATACATACATTAGAACTCATCAGATACATTAGAACACATCTTGAGAACTTAGCCTATTCATGCAAACTGATTAAAATATACAGACCTGATTTGACCGTGTAAAACTATGTTATCTTTCCTCTATGAATTATCTTCAAGCTAAGATATTATCATTACTTCCGAGGAGGCAGACACGAAAAGCAAATAGGGAAAACATATTTTTGAGGTAACTTAAAAGGGGTTTTTAGAACATATAAAATATTCGCTCATTCAGCACTTGAATGTTTTTCTAGCTTGCTGACGAGTCTTTACTACGTTTGTCTAAAACATACAAAACGCACTGTTTTCGAGATCCCTGCGTATCGTGAGAACTCACGAAATAGCATTTCGAAGAAACCACGTGTCCAAATCACCCTTATTTGTAATAGGATCTAATAATTAATGAAATTCGAACATCCAGAAAAAGCATGTGCCTTATTCTAACGCCGAAATCGAGAATGCGGTTGAAAAGAACCGAAAAAAAGGCTAGCTGAGGTTGTGTGACAAGACCATAAATTTACTTAATAATTGATATTACGTATTATTTTTATGTGTTCTATTTTAATCCGGGAGATTGTCGACATATTCTGGGACACCCTGTATATGTATATATAAGTACATATAAGTATATATAAGTATATATAGGTATATGTAAGTATATGTATGTATATATAAATATATATAAGTATATAAATATATATATATATATATATATATATATATATATATATATATATATATATATATATATATATATATATATATATATATATATATATACATATATATATATATATATATATATATATATATATATATATATATATATATAATATATATATATATATATATATATATATATATATATATATATATATATATATATATATATATATAAATGTATATAAATATATATAAGTAATGTATTAAAATTGCCCTGATTTTGCGACTTATTTCATTCATTTTAACGCTTTTGTTAAAAACCGTCGACTGAATATTTCGCAATGGAAACAATTTAATACTAAAGAAGGAATATTGTCGGAGCAAAAAGTTGAAATCGAACTAAACTTCTAAATGAAGTATTTTTTATAAACAAAAGGAAAAACGCAAATACTTCTGTTACATCCTAGTATTTAAAAACCAATTAGATCGAGATGTGTCGGCCGCGGTGGTCTGGTGGGTTAGTCGCCTTTCTGGCAATCCAAAGGTAGCTGGCTCGATTCCAGCGCTCGGATGGGTGTTTTTCTTTATTTCTTCTGTCCGTCTTACTTCCTACCCTACACACACACTTATATACACTCACATATACACACACACGCCCACCCATATCCACACCTAAATGTCTGTGATTGTTTCTAGGCAAGAGTGTAAAATCCGACAACGAATTACCCCTCAGTCACGCCAGCTAAAGGCTGGGTAAGGCCGGATGCCTTCTGAGAAGTGTTCTACGTTGGTCACTCGCCAGTCGGTAGGCTTCCTGATAGACTTATGGCTAGGCACATTACCAAGGGTTTATAGCCTGAGGGGGGTGCTAGCCTGGGTTTGTCGGTAGCTGATGACCGTGGTTCGGAACCCACGTTAAGCTGTAGGTCCAGTCGCTAAATAGCCTTAGATGCTGATGCGCCTCTAACGGCAAATCCTTTCCTTTTCTTTAAAAAAAAAAGAAAACAAAGATCGAGATGCACAGAAATATTGATATTAATTAACTTTATTGATCATTTCACCATTATACCAAATTTTAAATTTGGTTATATATGTCCATATGTATATATTTATATACTCAAGTTTGTTTTATTAAGAAACCTTACTTTATGAATATTAAAATCAAATATGCAAAGCTATCTGCCAACTATTATTCAAGGATTTTATTTACAAATATTCAATTTATTTTAAATTCGCTAACAGAACATTGAGCAGCCGAATGTCATTCTCAAAATTTATAAATGGATGTGTTACGTTGAAATTTAAATAAAGTGTATCCCTTTGAAGAATATTGCAAGCCTTTCTTTTTGACCTCGCAATTAAATACATTTCGAGGTATGCAGGCATTAATATAAGGCAGGAGATATGCAGGCAAAAGGACGCATCATTATATCGATCAATCTCTCGCAGCTTAAAATAATTCGCATTGTCTTATTTTGTAAGGATTCGAACATGCTTATTTTATTTTTATTCCGACTTAACAATATCGAATCGCAACAATCAAACTAATGATGATAAATGATGGTATCGTATAATTTAGTAATAACTTGGACCATCTGCTTAAAATATTTACAAAAAAAAACTATTTCTTGGCCTGTTTTTCTACACATTAAATTAACATGAGCAGAAAATATTAATGGAATATCGAGAATTACGATAATATAATATATGTCAATGAATAGCCTTCAAAGGTACTTCCCAGACTTTTGGTATTTTGTTATTCCAGAACTTAAGTTTAATTTATTAAAACATATCCAATTACATACATATTTATTCATCCAAATTCTCCTTCAAAATAATGCCCCGCTTACTACAATACACCTATTCTAACATTTTTCCGATCTTCGAAACCGTTTCTATGCTCCACTTCTTGTGTTTCCTTTAAAGCGACTAGCGAATTCTCTTGGTAGTTTCTATTGACCCAAAACGACGTCTACGAAGAGTTTTCTTAAAATCAAAAAAAAACAGAAAAAAGTCACACAAGTTATGTATTGGATTGTTTAGCGAATAATTGACTAATAATTATTGCAGTGTGCGTTGATGCGTTAGCGTAACTGTTTTGTTACCAATTTAAACATTTCTTCTTTTCGAATGGACTCGAGCACTTAATTGGTGATCCTTTAGTATAAGATATTTGATTTGTAATGTTTTCTTCATTGGTTGACGTGAAAGATCTTCCCGAACGAGGTTCATCTTCAACTGCTTCTCGACCATCACTAAAGTCCCCTTTATAAACATTTTTTTTTGTTTCGAGTCTCATCATTTTGAGGACCCAATCGGCAAATACACAACAAATACGATGGTCGGTCAGTTGGCTTCAATTCTTGTGTCAGTGCTATTTTATATGGATACAAGCCTAATCCAACCTCAATATTTGCCAGGTTGTCATTGGCGAG
Organism: Cosmopolites sordidus; assembly: GCA_031761425.1. NCBI lineage: Eukaryota > Metazoa > Arthropoda > Insecta > Coleoptera > Curculionidae > Cosmopolites > Cosmopolites sordidus. Next base: position 48,603 of record JARFXV010000587.1, read on the forward strand.
AGGCCTAACTCTTGCGAACGGCGAGCAACTAAGACGTAGTCATTTTCGACTATACTTGCTTGAACGGCGGCAATATTCTTAACACATCTGCTTTTTTTGTGGTACAGCCACCACACTATCATGGAGATTAAACTACTTTCAAATTTTCTAATAACACGATCAATAGCCTGTTCGGAAGGATCACCATGACGAACACCACAATGGGTCTGAATTGCACGGTTAGTAGCACGAGGGGACTGCGAATTTACATAATAGAACTGGACAATTTCCAAAGGTTCTTCTAACGTAAAACGAACAATAATTTGATTCCAAACCTTTCCTAAAACGACTGACAAATGTCAAAAATCGGTAAACAAATACCATCAAGTACCAACAAGTACCATCATCCCTAATGCAAGACCCTATACTTAATTATTCAATGTTTAAAAAAGTGAATTTATACAATTCATACAATTACCAACTCGCAAATGCCTGTTAATGCTATCGTGGGATATTCCTAATGCCCCTAAAAGTTTCCTTGAACTTGTTTTGCATCTACAGCTGCTCTTAAAACGTAAAGATAAAGAGACCGTAGATGGCCTGATTTTCCATTATCTACAAGACCCATGTCTCAATCCTGGAACTTTTTGTGCCAGAGCTGAGCAGTGTGGATTGATACAACACATTCCTTCTCTACTTCGCACATATCACGAACGGCATCCGTTGCTTGGAACCTTTTATAATGTAATGTCTTAAAATTGGCCAAAACTTTTTAACGTTTTTGTTATAACAATCGTCTGATTATTTCGCAATGGAAGTACTTTAGCACTGCAGAAGGAATGTTTATTTGTTGGACCAAAAAGTTGAAATCCAATTAGGTTTTTTATAAACAAAGGAAAGCACGCAAATACTTTAGTTACATTCTAGTATTTATAAAGCAATTAGATCGAGATGTACATAAATATTAATGATAATAAATAAACTTTATTGAGCACTTCACCATTAAACCAAATTCTAAATTGTGCTATGTATTTACCAACCTATTTTAAATCCGTTAGCAGAGCATTGAACAGCCGAATGTCATTAAGAAAGTAATTGCGGTTTGTGTTATTTTAAGAAAAAAATTAAATTTTTATTATTTTATTTTTTTTCAATTTATTTTTATTAAAAATTTAAATTAATGATGTAGTTTAAAATAAAAATGTGTGAAATTGCTTTGAACCGTGGTATTAGTTTTGTTCTAACATCATTTTGGCCAATATTTTCAGAGAGTTAAATGCAATATAGACAAAGCAAATTCGCACAATTTTCTTGTTCCAGTTCAAACTAGGCCGAGAAACTACCGAAATGCCTCGCGACATCAACGATGCGTTTGACCCAGAAACCACTAATGAACGTACTGCGCGATACTGGTTTAAAAATTTTCGTAGCGGTGATCAGAGCCTTGAAGATGAGGAGCGTAGTAGTCGGCCATCGGATGTTAACAAGGATCAATTGAGGGCCTTAATCGAAACTAATCCTCGTACAACTATTCGGGAGCTTGCCTTTGAATTGGGCATAACGCATGTGATGCTTTCTAACGGTATTTAAGAGATTAGAAAGTTAAAAAAGATTGATAAGGGTCATCTGCCCTTCTTTTGTGCAACAAAAACGATCCGAAATCCGTTTCTCGAGCGGATTGTGGTGTACGATGAAAAGTGGATTATTTACGAGAGGCGATCGGCTCAGTGGTTGAACCACGACGAAGCTCTACGACACTTTCCAAAGCTGAAAATGTACCAAAATAAGGTCATGGGGACTGTTTGATAGTTTGCGACCGGTTTGATTCATCACAGCTTCCTAAATCCGGTCGAAACGATTACAGCGCGGAGAAGTGCTGCCAGCATATCGATGAAATGCATCAAAAACTGCGGCGCATGTACCCGGCATTGTTCAACAGAAATGGACTAATTCTCCTCCATGACAACCCTCGGCAACATGTCTCAATGATCACGCGACAAAAGCGGCTTGAGTTGGGATACGAAACTCTAGATCGTCCGCCATACTCGCCTCACCTTTCGTCTGTCGACTACCACTTTTTCGACGTTAAATAAACGCGTCCCTGGCCATCGAAGGTCAACGAGAACGATGAAAATATTGAGAGAATGAGAGTGTCCATGCACCATCAACCAAACTAATCGACTCGAAAGCACGCAACTGCTTTAAATGTGATGAGATCCTCGGTAAATGTCAACGATCTAATCTTTCACAAAGATTTAATCAATTACCCGTACAAGTTTTTAGTGCACAGTTTAGAGCCTCATTTCCATCTTAATTTCCACGTCAATAATCAAAATTGTCACTACAGGTGAGGAAAAAACCTTAAAAAGAAACATAAAAGGCCTCTGAAATAATAGCCCAGTTTATTTTTTTCAAAGACCACTAAGGCCTCAAAGTAACCGCGAATTATCTGCTTTATTTCGATATGCTTCAAACTTTTTTCACTCCTGCGCTTCAAGAATTTGAAGAATACACTCAGGACACTTGGTTCCAACAGGGCGGAGTCACCTGCCATACTTCCAATCTCTCTTTGAACGTCGTTCATGCGCATTTTCCAGGAAAATTGATTTCTCGAAGTGGAGACATACAGTGACGGCCCTGAAGTCCAGACCTGACTCTGTGATTTTTTTAAGGGGATATCTAAAAGGTCAAGTATTCCGCAACCGTCCCGCCATTCTGGACTAACTGCAGAACTAAGCCGTGACTGCAGAAAACTTACAGAAACTTGCCGCCATGTTATGGCATATTTTAGAGGTTAGCTTCAGGAGTACCAATACAGAAATGGAGCACATTTAAACAATATAATCCTCAGGAAATGAATTTTCAAGATTTTTTGTAAAATTTAAGAATACCTTGTTAGAAATTGATCAACTGGTTTTTTTTATTTCATTTCAAAAATTTAACAACTCTTTGGACCACCCTGTATTAACCGAATATCGAGAATTACACCATTAGATTACAACCTTTGTATCCTTCCTCAAATATCAAATTTGTCAATGAATAGCTTTCAAAGGTACTTCCCAGACATAAATATTTTGTTTTTCCAGAATTTAATTTTAATTTATTAAAACATATCCAATTACATACATACTTGTTCATCTCATTTTTTTGTCTCCTTCAAATTAATCCGCTGCTCACTACAAAACACTTATTCTAACGTTTTTCTGATATTCCAAATAGTTTTTATACTCCACTTAACTTACAATTATTGCATTTTAGGAATATGCGTGAATATATCTTGATCAAACACCATCAAATATTTTATAACAAATCTGGACATTTTTCTTTTCGAACGGACTCGAGCATTTAATTGGTGATTATTTAGTATAAGGTCTTTGATTTTGACATTGTTTTCTTCATTGGTTGACGTGGAAGATCTTCCCGAACGAGGTTCATCTTTAACTTCTTCTCTACCATCACTGAAGTCCATGTACCCTTTGTAAATATTTTTTTTGTTCAAAACAAGCAATTTCGTTTTCTGGTATAAGTCCATTTAAAAAACAATATATATATATATATATATATATATATATATATATATATATATATATATATATATATATATATATATATATATATATATATATATATATATATATAATTCGTACAAAAAATGCAGGTCATTAAGCACGTGATTAATATTTAAATTACCCTGTTCTCAGATTGTGATTGAACAAAATAACCTTACTTTAGCGAATCATTTTTAAAATTTAAACTATAATAACAACCCTAACTCAATCTAACAACCCTAAATTAAACGCAAATTACTAAGAAAAAAAAAGCAAAAAAAATATAATAAATGTTGAAAGTATTGCAAGTGTCGTCGATTTAGTACTATCTAGATATATTAGTAGTACTATCTAGATATATTCAGCACATTTCAAAATGCTTCGTTCGAATGGTTATTGAAATAAAAAGATGATATTACCAATACATTTATTGATATTTAATATACAAGTACAAAACAGAGAAAACAATGAAATATCTACATGCACTAATATTTTCATCAGTGGGAATCTGAAATATACTAGCTGGAATGACTGGTATTATCTGTATTTATAATTAAAGGAAAATCTTCTTTTCGATCAAGTATATGCTTTCTATCATACCATTTCATTATTTCATTTAATGTAGGCTTGATCGAATTCTTCCATATCTCAGGACAAGTGCCTCACGCTACATGTTTTTACAATCTTGTTGTCTATTACCATCTCTACCCACCCATGTGTTTTTATAATAATTTTTTACAATTCCCCATATAAGTTCAACTGGGTTGAAAAAGCAGTGGGTATAGGGGAATACGTAAATCTTTCTGCCCATATTGTTCTGCTAAGTTGTCTACTAGATATTCTCTCTATACATACTATACTGCTGCATACAGTATGCTGCTCTATACTGTTCTAGTCTTCTTACATTTTTCTCTCTGGCCAACTTTCCAAACGTTAATCTTGTGTCTGAAACAGCCTCTATATATTATATATATATATATATATATATATATATATATATATATATATATATATATATATATATATATATATATATATATATATATATATATATATATATATATATATATATATATATATATATATATATATATTTAGATTAACATAGCCGCCAATTTCAAAATGTTTTTCATCTGAAAAGATGAGTTTTTGAGAATAATATTGTGTTTGTTCTTTGATCAATTAAAAATGCACGACGTTTTGAATGATTGTTGCTTTAGTTCCGGTATTATTTGAACGTTATATATCTTCAGATCTAAATCCTTTTGTCAAATACGCCATAAGCCCAAATTGTTGTGAACGTCGACTAATGGACATTTTTGAATCTTCAGCAACACTTTCACGTACCAAATCAATATGGTGTTATAAATGGCCACTGCAACTATATATTGATCTTCTTTTATCTTCCACCGAAGCAGTTTCTTGACATATTTGAACAATTCAATTAATAGTGTTTTCTATCTGTGTTTTACTCAAGAATTAAAAAACCGTTCAATTTGAAAGACCAGTTACAAAATTGAATGTAGTTAACTGGCGCATAACAATTACTACAATTTATTAGGTTTAACCAATCTAAAATATTTCGAATAACATTCAATTATATTTCAATAAACTATATATAGATTTTACAGTACCTAAACAAGAGGTTTAGATTAGCTATATATAAATCTGCAATTAGTTGTTCAGGCATGAAGAAAATTGTAGATTTCCGAAACAAATTAGGTTCGGTAATGAAAAATGGATTATTTACAACAGTTTTGATTACCAACGATCGCACTGCAAATAGCATGAGAATAAAATAATATTTATGGGTTATAAAAACTGTACAAAATGTCTAAGATCTAAACAATACAATCAAATATGATGTCGCTAATAAGAACAACTGAAAAATGTTATCAAACAGAACAAGCGAGCCATATTTTTTTTATTATTTTAGTATAATAATCAACTATAATGGGTGGGACAAGTATCACGCTACCATTTCATTTTCAACTCTTTTTTTTTTATAAAATCTGTGACAGTTTTTGTTTGGCTGCTGTGTAGTACAGATGTATAAGTTTTATTTTGGATAAATACATGCTAGAAAAACGCAGTGAAATTGTTACATAAATTACTGCAACTCAACGTGAATATAGACGAGAATATCTTAATCATCCAACGCTGATAAAACTTTTTCCCAGTTTGTTACAAAATTATATCTCAATGTCTACTAGACAGAGCACAGGGGCAGCTGGAACCTAAAATTGGTGAATATCAAGCAGGTTTTCGGCCAGGCAAATACTGCCCGGAACAGATCCTGAATCTAAAGTTGATCCTAAGACATCAAAAACTATACAATAAAAATCTCTTCTGCACATTTGTCTTTATTCCAAATCTTGAAAGAACAAGGATTCGATAGACTAGATTATTAATGCAACACAAACTAACACAAGGTCAAAAGTTAAATTCATGGGTGACATTTCAGAGCCTTTCGAAATTAAAACTGGAGTGAGACAAGGGCATGGACTCTAGCCACTCTTATTTAACTGTGTTCTAGAAAAAGTAATATAGGAGTGGCGTGCAAAAAAATCAGCCCTGAATATTGACTAGGCCATTAAACTGGGGAGAACCAACATCAAAATAGATTGTCTGGCGTTTGCTGATGATATAACAATTTTAGCTCAAGATATATTAACGGCACAAAAACAGATTGAAATGCTAAAGGAAACAGCAGAAAAAGTAGGACTTCAAATTTCCTTTGAAAAGACACAATTTATCATTTAACATCAGGCGAGTCTGTCAATTTAAATATTTGGGTGAAATAATGATGGAAAATGGGTTGGAAAAAGCGGCTAATAAGGGTAGATGTCAAAAAAGGGAAACTGCATTGAAGCTTACACAAAATATTTACAACAAAAAATGCATATCTAAAAATATAAAACTAAGGCATTACAACACAGTTATTAAGCCGGAATGTCTATATTTGTTGCCACATGTTGTTGCCAGATGTTGCCATAATGTTGCCAGAATGGCAACATTATGACAAGAAATGCTCATTTTAAATAGAAAGAAGGACATCAAGGAGATTAAAAAGAAAGAACCAAAAATCATAAGAAAAATCTTAAGCCCCAAACAAATAAATAGCACAACATACCGACTTCGAGAAAACCAAGAAATCAAACAATACACAGATATATATAGCGATGTAAGAATAGGAAGCCTTAAGTTTTACGGACACATAAAACGAATGAATCCGAGTAATACAGCTAGGCAAATAGTTGAATTTTTTAAAAATAGGAGTAGAGCTAAAATAGAGACAATTAAATGGATTGCTGCAATTAAAGAGGACCTAAGATTAGCCTAATAGTACACAAAGTAAAATTCAGGATAGAAACTGTTTCAGACACAGGGTTAACGTTTGGGAGGTTAGCTAGAGAGAAAAATGTAGGAAGACCGGAACAGCTTGTGTTAACGAAAGGAAAAAAGCTCATAGTGAAGGAAGGAATTCAGAATGGGCGCAATGGAAGGCTAACAACAACAAATCGACATATATATATATATATATATATATATATATATATATATATATATATATATATATATATATATATATATATATATATATATATATTTAAGGATTTAATACAAAAAGGGAAATAAATTATGTAAAGTTGACCAACGATTCTTAACATTATTTTAAACAACAAAGGTCGAAAACCTAAGGGTTTTTGCGAAAAAAATACTAAATTATATGCAGTGTTAAATCACAGGAGCTATGATTAACATTTTAAGCAAGTATTTAAAAGCATATTTAACAAATATTAAATGCTCTTTATTTAACGAATAAACTACAAATAAGCTAATGAAAATAATTAATTAAAAAAAAGGTAACTAATTATCACGCCATCAGCCAAAGTCGATAAGACAACGTTGCATTTACCAATTAAAATAATTCCACGAAAAATTTCAAATAAATTTATTTCAAATAAAACATATTTTCAGTACATATAATATTCAACAAACAAATAAAAATAAATATTGTCAATAAAAATTTATTTCAAAAAATAAAATATGTCGACAAAAAATATTTCCATGTATGTCAGTGCATGTATTTAAGTTTCATTTAAAACCAAAAATGTACTCTTAATGAATATCATGAATATCAGCTCCTTATTTACAGAGATGCTTATATTTTGCTGCTACCAACCAGATTAGAAATATAACAGTATTTTTTCAACGTGTACGGGACAACTGACTTATGTGGGTCCAGGTTTGCATAGACTCAAATGGTGGACATTTTAAACATTTATTTCAATAAAACAGTTAATCATTTGTTTCATAATGTGACCTTAATCGTTTAAAACGTGTTATGTTTAACGTATGTAAACGTTAATAATACGAGAGTTGCTATTAATCTATCCGGAATTGGAAACAATGGTGTTGTTAGGCGTCATCTGATATATACATCGTTGACATTGTTGACTGTATACGTACTCAGAACTTTTTGTGATACGGACGGTATTTATATTGTTTAGTGACTTGAAAATTTCATCTCAGTCTGGTGGTTAACTGGTGAGAATTTTCGTGCGATGATTTACTACGATTTTCGACGTAGATTATCTAAACAACCATGCTTCGATCAATCACTTCAACTTTTGGCAATGAAACACCATCCAAAACCACTGTATATCACTGATTTGGTGAATTCAATCATTGCGGTCGTTCGCTCACAGACGAATTAAAAGAACGTCGTCCAAAATCAGTTGTTGTGCCAGAAAATATCGATACTGAGCGCCAACTAATAAAGCAAGATCGTCATGTGACATACCGAGAGTTTGTGGCCTCCCTGGGCATTAGTATGTCAAACATGCAGAAGATCTTACATGAATATTTAGCCGTAAAAAAGATTTGTGCGCGTTGAATTCCGCATAATTTGTCAATCATTCAAAAACTAGCTCGTGGCGATTGGTGCAAAGAAATGCTCAAAAAATTCAATCGAGGTGCATGAAAAACCGTGTATAACATCTACACAGGTGACGAGTCTTGGATCTATGCGTATGAGCTCGAAAGTAAATAGAAGTCGACTGTATGGATCTTTATAAATGAGCCAAACCCAACAAAATTTGTTCGTGTAAAAAACACGTCGAAGCTAATGTCCGCCTGTTTTAAGGGATAAATGGGAATCTGCCTATAGTGCACTAGAGGATCGTTGAATGGTCAATTTTAAATGATGTCCAACCATTTGTTGCCCAGATATCCTTGAAGAAATTAGAAGAAACAACCAGCGAGGGAGAATCATTCCTTACCATGACAACGCGAGCTCTCACACATCGAACCGAACAACTCAGTATTTGACCGGTCAAAATATCGAGTTTATGGATCATCCACCGTCCAGTCCTGATTTGACACTCAATAATTTCCTTTTGTTCCTGTCCGTGAAGAATAAACTACGTGGTCAACGAGTTTCGAAGCCAGAAGTGGCATTCCTAGTATGTAAGCTTTTCTTTTTTTTGTAACAAAACAAACTAAATGTATGCTGAAACAAATGAAATAAATAGCTATACAAATAAATTTTATTTTCAAAAAAATAAAACAATATTCCGTTGAAATTGAATTTCGAAGTTGGGTATCCAAAAAAATATATAATGATGCGACGTTGCATCAAATACTACAATGGCGGTAGCAATTTGTTTTTGTTGTATATGGATTATTTCAACTGCAAAATTCGGTCATATTGCAAGATATCATTAACTGGGTTAATTGCATGTATTTTAAAGGATGGAACACGTTTTCAGACGACCAGGATCGCGTCTTTCTCTAAAGAAACTATAGAATAATGACTTCCCTTAAAACGAATATTTCTTGGAAACATTCGTATTTTTACTTTAGTTACTAGATATGCATATTTAATGAAAAGATTGTAGAGCGGGAGAGGATTTTCGGCTCCAAGGACACCTCCATTTTAAGTTATATATAGTTAGAAAACATCACTAGAATATAATTCCCAGATAATAACATCAACCTTTTTATGAAACTCTCTACCCATGTTTTACTAATCTTCAAAGCAACATGAACCTTTCGTCTGTCTATTAGAATGATACCATGTGAAATTATAATATTTATGAGAAACTCAAACGATAGTAACTTATTATTAGCAATGTATTGAAGTGCGAAATTTGCTTGTTAATGTATCGACCGAATCACAAATGCGCGCCGGATGTTTTTAATGATAACTGACTCAATTGTGTCGCTATTATTTAAAACAGTTTCAATTTGTTTTGTTCTTAAGATGTCGGTAATAAAATATAACATCAATTTTAGGTATCAGATATTAAATTCAAAGTTGCAGTTTTCTATTGCTGCAATTATTACTATTAAATTGGTGTTGTGAATATATATATATATATATATATATATATATATATATATATATATATATATATATATATATATATATATATATATATATATATATATATATATATCCCCTTTGTGCATCCGACCTTGACGTGGTAAAGGGGTTTGAATAGGGCAATGAAGCTTTTCGTGATGCCGTCTGCAGCCTATGCTCCTGGGAGGGTCAACCCTGGCGGACAGGTCAAGGCAGAGGCTTCAGGCTATCATGATCCAAAATCTGCCAACCCGCATTAGCCCAGCGTAGCAGATTACGGTCCATGCCTTCAATATGAAAGTACAACGTCAAATACGTCCCTCATGCCCCTGGGAGCCAAGGGGCAACTACCTACGCCATAAGACCTCCACCAAAGCAGAGGGTGCTAAGAATTACCGGGTTAAGTCAGGCTGCCTTTAGACTTTTGACATTGCTACTCTGAACATATAGACACTGAAAACGGATGCCCGACTACAAGAACTATTGATCGAACTTGATAACATAAATTGGATATTATTGGGCTATGTGAAACACGAAGAAAGGGCGAAGAGTTAATCCAACTGGATTCAACTGGTCACGTACTTTACACTCGGGGTACGAAGAATGGACAATGTGGTGGAATTGGATTCCTCATCAATCGAAAGCTGAAGGACAGTGTAAAATTTGAAACTATATAGCCCAATGCATCATTCAGCTCAATAAAAAGTTTAGGCTTCAAATCGTCCTAGCTTGCGCACCAACTATAAGCCATAGGGATGAGGAAATTGAAAAATGTTATGATGATGTGGCCCAGCTCTTATAGAAGGAAAAATGTAGGCCCAAAATCCTGATGGGTGATTTTAATGCCAGAATTGGAACAGCAGGAACTCGTGAAAATGTAACTGGTCCATATGGAACTGGTGAGCCGGACAGTACAGGTGACAGATTAGTTAATTTTACTGAAGGACAAGAACTTTATATTATGAATTCGTTCTATAAGAAAAATATCAGCACACACAAAATGGACATGGAAAAGTCCATCTGGACTCAAGTGAAATTGACTACATCATGACCAACGATAGAACAATATTTACCAATTGTACTGTCCTTAACAATTTTAATGTTGGAAGTGATCACCGAATAGTACGAGCAAAAGTGAGGATTAACAGTCGAAGAGAGCGCGAAAGAATGGTAAGATCAAAAAAAGTCAAAGTGGATTCTAGAAAATTGCTGGTGAGATTTTGAGATTGCTTGTCGAACAGCTTTGCTGTGTTACAAGATCCGGAGGAGATGGAAATATTAGTTCAATATGAAGAAATCATCAACATTGTGCTTCAAACGGCTGCTTCAATAATACCAAAAGAAAAAGGTCTCAAAAAGACAAAAATCTCCGGTGATACTATTGATTTAATGAAGAAACGACGGACAATGAGAATGCAGGGACTCCTTTTGGCAGGGTCGAGTACGCCGACTTCTGCAAAATTATAAGAAAATGTATCAGCGAGGACACGCGCCGCTTCAACATGCAACTAGTGCGAAAAACCCTGGACGAGAACAAAGAAATTAACAAGGCTAAACAGAAGCTGAGAAACAAAAGAATACAAATATATGCCTTAAGGCGTGAGGATGGAGCAGTGTGCAGGACACGTACACATATGTTAGAGGTTGTCAGAAAATTTTTTCCCAGTTATATAAAGATCAGAGTCAATCAAAGACAACAATACCCACGGAAGAACAAATGTCAGATATCCTTGTGGAGGAGGTAACAAATGGTATAGAATCGATGAAAAGCAGCTAGGCTCCAGGAAAGGAGAGTGTAACTGATAGTGGTCGGGATGTTACATAAAGCACTGGCAAAATTATACTCAAAAAGCCTCAAAGAACAAAAAATACTTGACTTATGGAAAAATGCAGAGAAAACGAATAAACCATGCCAATGTGCTTGACTTTTATCGACTACGAAGAAACATTTGACTCCATCTCAAAGCAGGCTATAATAGATGCATTGCTGAACCAGGGGGTAGACAAAGCATATGGAAACCTATTAGGATCGATATATGATGGAGCTATAGCGACAATTCACCTTAATGATCTTGAAGGGGGAATTAATGTACAACGAGGTATACGGCAGGGTGACGAAATATCGCCTATTCTTTTCTCGGCTGCCCTTGAAGGGGTATTCCGTAAACTAGATTGGGAACCGGATGGTGTAAAGATCAATGGTGCAAACTTAAACCATCTTAGATTTGCAGATGATATCGTTCCCCTTTCACAAGACCCAGAGGAGCTGCAAAGACTCATACAAGAGCTGTGGAGGTCTGGCGAACCATTTGGCTTGAAAATAAACCTGAAAAGATCAGGTTATGCTCAATAAATTCTCTCAGGACAGAAGAATTTTAGTTTTAGAAAGGGATTTGGAGGATTTCAATGGAGGGGGATACCGCCCGGGAGGTGGAACGACGTGTTAAATGAGGCTGGCAGGCATTTGGCAGACTCAACATTGTGTTTAAGAACAAACTCCCACTTTGCCTGAAAAGAAAAGTCTTTGATCGGTGCGTTCTACCCGGTATGACATACGGAAGTGAAACGAGGACACTCACATCGCAATCAATTTAACTTCGGGTAGCACAGAGGGGAATGGAAACATGTATGCTTGGCATTACAAGACAAGATAGAAAGCACTGCGTATGGATCAGGGAACAAACGAAAGTGTGTGACATCATTGGAAGAGAAAAACAATTGAAATGGAGTTGGGCAGACCATATAACGAGGCGAGATATGGATGAAGGCAATCCTGGAGTATATAATATAAAGATGTATCTAAAATACAAGCAACTCAACGGAAAACACGAAACATTTCGATAGAATGACATTCGATTATTTCGATAGAATGAAATTCAATTTTCATTCGCATGCAGAATGCAATTTTGTTTTTAAATAAAATTTAAGTACACACACTGACATATAACGGAATATTTTTTGTCGCCAACACGTTAGTCGTAAGGATTTCTCAGTTAGTCAATGCGACGTTGCTCCTTCCAATGTGGCCGAGGTATGTGATTTTTATTAAAAAAGATATTTTAACAATGTTCCATAGTCTATTTGCAGTTTATTCGTTAAATAATAACAAATTATTGCATGCCAAATATGCTTTTTCACATGTTTACTTAAAACGAAAATTCTTATCTTTATCATAGCTTTTCGATTTGTGATTTAATAAATTCACATTTTTTTTACAAAAACCCTTAGGTTTTTGACACTTGTTTTATTAAGGACTTTTTTTTCAAATAACTTGAAAAATCCTCGATTCAATTTATAAAATTACTTTCTTTATACTCTGTAAAAAAATTTGCAATAATAACAAAAAGTTACGTTTCATTGTACTATGATCAATTAACATCGTGTTACAAGATATTTAATATGTTGTGACTTTTTGAGATTCAGTGCAATTTTTGATGAACCTATTAAAACATTTCAGACAATTAATTCTGCAAAAGATTTACCAGGCATGGCGGTTAATAATTCTATTTTTTTTAAGAGGCAGCGCTGGAAACAATGTTCGGTTCACAGTCTAATCTCTTATCTAGTTTTGTAACTACGACAGTACCTTTCAAAACACCATTGATGTTTAAACAATTTCGAATTCGCGTGATATTTTTTTCGTGTGATAAACATGTCGAATTTCGAGCCAAATAAAAAGCATTTGCGTCCCACACTGCTTTCTGTATTCATTCAAAAGAAAAACGCATCGTATACTTATGGAAACTTACGGTACAAGGTTCCATCGCGAGATGCTTGTGAACGTTGGTTTAGACGATTCAAATGTGGTGATTTCGATTTGAAAGATCAAGAACGCCCAGGTCAACCGAAAAAACCGAAGATGCCGAATTGGAAGCATTAATGGAAGATGACGATATGCAAACAACAAATGAAAGATATTTTAAATGTTGGTCGCCGAACAATTTGTGATCATCTGCATGCAGTGGGAAAGATCCAGAGAGAAGGCAGGAAAATGGGTTACGTGTGCTAAGTTTTGCTTTCTCGGCATGAAAGAAAGACTTTTTTGCATCGGATCGTGACTGGAGATGAAAAATGGATATATTTCGAGAACCCAAAATGCAAAAATTCAAGGGTTGACCCAGGACATCGACCGCAAGACCGAATGGCTTTGGAAAGAAGATAATACTGTGCATTTGGTGGGATCAGAAGGGTGTCGTGTACCATGAGCTTCTGAAACCAGGTGAATCTGCTAATGTCGTTTACTACCATGAACAAATGATCAATTTAAACCATGCATTGATCGAAAAGCGACCATAATGGACTGCAAGATAAGCAAAAGTAATTTTTCAGCACAACAATGCCTCATCTCATACAGTGAAAGCGGTCAGACACCATTTCTGCTCTTAGCTGGGAACTCTTGCTCCACCCGCCATACTCACCACACTTGACCCCTTCCGTCTACCACTTGCTTTCATCGATGCTTCACGCACCTCCATGAAACACTTCAACAATTACGGCAATTACGGACATCCACAAATTGCTAGAGGGATCGAAAAAATGTGCAGCTTGCGATGGTGCATACTCTGAATAAACTATTTTTTACATTTCTTCCAAATTAAACGTTTTTTTTTAAGAAAAAAACAAGAATTATTAACTACACATGGTAAATACTCATGTGAAAAGAGAAATAAACACCCTTAAAAATCGCTAGTTATCCTAGTTTGAAAATGTTTGAATCATGAAAGATATTTTTTGCAATTTCAAATAGTTTTGTTATATCATATAACCTTTCCATTTCATTCGAATTACCCGATTCAATGTCAAAATTCAGAAAAAAACTTTACTAAATGGTATACTTCCTAACGTGATGCTACGCTCCAGGATTTTTTCGCTTTTTTCACTGAAATTGGACGTAGAACATGAAAATTAGAGCATTTCTCGCTATCCTGGATAACACTGACATTTTCCACAAATCGATTTAACAATCAAAATGAGCTCATAATTTCTTCACAATGGGTATTGTTTTCTAAAACAATTGTTGAAGGAAATTTAAAACATTCATAAATTAGTTAAAATTAAATAATATTTCGGTTTATTTTTACATTAGAAAAAATAATACTCAGAAATATCCAGTATCATAAGGCAATATAATTACATATTCTTTGGTTAAAGAAATAGTAAATTAAAACATGTTATAATTAATTAAGACATTCAAAATGCTAACAGTAGCGTCACATATGTCTATCTATAATCTTCTAAAGTCCTCTAAGTTGACCATCCATTTTCTCCAGAATCTGTAATTTTTCACATGCACTTTCTTTTCACTCTTGTTCAATTTATTTCTAACCAGCTGGCCCGACAAATTTTAATAAATCTATTTGTGGTTGTTTTGTGAATTTATGAAAAGCTATTGGAAATGTACAAACAAAGTAAAAATTTGTTTGTCTTTTTTTTGGTTTGCCTTCTTACAGGATTATTCAAATTTATTTTCGCGCGCTTGGCTTCTACTGATTTTACTACCGATGATGTCTCATTGGATACATATCATCTTCGTTTATATTTTCTCTTTCTTCTTGTGTACGAGCTGAACCTGCTTGGGATAATCGATTCCGTTCAATTTCATTTCGCTCCTCGCCTTCTTCTGCAGTTCGATTAGATCGAAAATTCGTTTGCTTTGTAGCATTGCGAGTTCTGCTACCTAAATTGCTCTGTTTTACTGGCGGCATTGCAACGCGGTTAATTGTATCAATTCGATTCAATTGTGTTGATTGCGAAAATATGTGCGATGCAAAGAATCACAATTCAACTGAAAATGGGCAATCGATTCACTTTATTGTTGACGAAACCTAATTAATTTCATGACACGATTGCGATGAACTTACAACAGAATCACAATTCAACTGAAAATAAATAACTGAATGAATTTTTCGTCACTATGTAACCGATTAGCTTGATTCACAATATCACAAACAACTGCTAAACGACATTTGCGCATGTAGCAATAAATTGGAATAGAAATAAAATAACTACATTTAATGGACAGATTGCAAAATAACACAAAAGAAAAGACAAATGTAATTTTATATTAAGTTAGGCTGGAATGCGTTTTTCCAAATTTTTCACCAGATCCTCCAGATTTTTTTTTAGTTAAAAACATTCAATTGAGTTATTTCCATCCCGGGAGCATAACCAACAAAACAAAAAATAAACACCCAAATATCTCGTTCTTATCAACAGTTATGATCGAGAGTGTTGTTGTTGGGTTTGAGCGTCATCCTCATCCAACAATGCTTGCAATTCGCGGTCTTCAAATTTTTTCGGTTCTGTGGTCTTCCAGGTTCTTCGGTTCTCACGTCAAAATCGCCACTTTTGAATTTTTTAAACTGCTTAAAGTACTGTGATTTACCAAGGGCATGCTACCGCAAGCGTCGACAAGCATTCGAAGCGATTCTGCAGCAATTTTCTTCAAATGGCAACAGAAAATCAATGCTGTTCGCAAATCGTAGAGTTGAAAATCTTTGTCAGATGTCAAAAAAAAGTGGTGTCAATGACGGTTTGATGCTAACTACATTGACAACCAGGGCCATCTATGGGTAAATTCCGGTTAAATGTTTCAAGACCTAATACATTGATATTAATGTCCAAGAGTATTTCGTTCATAATGAACAAATAATCATGTTCCTGGATGTAATGAAGATTTTAAATTATTTAAAGATTAAGTGATTTAAAGAAACGCATTAGTCGACCAAAAAGATCACGTTTAATAATTTAGAACCCTATATGTGTGCGTTTTTATTAGAAGTGTATCACCTCGCATGTGCGCTAGTCAAAATCGTACGACAACTCGAGATATGGAGGTTGACAATAGAAGAGTGAGGCATGATTCTACTCCACCTCTAAGTAACTAATAGATTCAGATAGTCTTTGCAGAATTATATTGTGGATTCTATATATATATATATATATATATATATATATATATATATATATATATATATATATATATATATATATATATATATATAATTTGTTCCTGGCACCCGAAACATGTATATTTTATGTAGAAAGAACTGACAGAACTGATCCAAGTGGATAGAACTTAAAGTATAAAGGAGTCTGAAAGCGCTAAAAGATCAAAGAATTTTCCAGAAAGGAACCAGATTTTTGTCGAATGTGCATGCTTAAAGGCAGTGCCCTTTTCATTAGCATATCCTGACTTTCTTAAATCAGTATTTTGTGAAATAGATCATTTTGTGTATAGGCCATTCGTAGTAACCAACACCCTAACAATATCAGCTTAACTTTCTTTGGGTAAAAATCAATATTTGCTATGATTCCTGCCTCCATCCATTTAAGCTTTTTCGAAGATACATTACAGTGCGTTTCAGAACCGCATTGTAAATAAAAATATGTCCCAGTACAATTTGTGGTTCCATTGATGAAGCGCCAAGTATAAAGTTTTGTCAGGTCCAAATACTCAAATATATCTTCAAAGCCTAAATTTGGATCCTCATTAATAAAAAACTCACAAATTGCATTGTGCGGGCTATTTGTGTTTTATGTGGTGTGCGAGCCAATGTAGACACTCTGATACACAAGAACACACACATATATTTTCGCCGTACAGTACGCATACGAACCATCGGTTGTCGTTCGCGAATGTCAAAGGAATTTGCGGCGCACAAGATGTGTGTGCGGACATGTTATTGAAGTGAAATTAATGTTTTTAGTTTCGAAAAGACAATTTATTATTTATTGGGTAAAACAGATTGTAGTTAAAGCTTGTCCCAGCATATGATTATGAACAATTTAATCAAGAAAAATGAAAGAAATCGTAAGAAAAAGCATTATTGGATGAATAATTTCTACCAAAACACAAAAGTGTAAACTACAGAAAATAAATGTAAATACTGAAAAATATAAACAACTCTTTTTTGGCGCTTATTAGAATAACATAATTAATTATAACCTATTAACATCCCACTGCACACACAGACGGAGCGGCGCGTACACTACCCCACAGTACAACACAAATATTTGTTGTGTGTATGTGTGTGTGGAAATTTTGCGTCGTACATATTTTCACCACACAGTAAATTCATCACAAACGCAGATTTTTATTGGAGCGGACCCAGCTTAATAATGATACACTTTTAGTATGTTAGCGATTTCTTACTACTATATCTTATCATTCCCACATATTGACAAATGATGGTAAATCAGAAAGGTATACATCGAAAAGTGACCTTTTTAATAAAAAATATTTATTAACATATAAATAATCAGTGTTCCCTGCCTATTCCAATGCTTAAGCGTGGAAAATAATGTGTATACATGTTTGGAGCCGTTCTCGGAAATTTGCCTGCTTTTGAAGTGTGCAATGGACTCTGATGCAATTCACGAGCATTTATTTTCATTTAAGTTCAAATCAGTTTGGTCGTTCATGACAATGGCCACATTTTCGTTTTCTTCAAATATGTCAAATATTGAGTAAATATGAGGCGTTGACAATCAAATATAAAAGACACACGTACAATAAGCAAACATACGACGCTCTCAAGTCCACCCCGGTTTGATGGATACCAAACAACACCGAGAGGTCCGTGGACCATCTTAATTTAACGAGTAAAATTTCTAATAACATAAACCTATTAAATGACTAACAAGTTGTTTCAGTTTTTTAGGGATATTTTTCGCGATATAAAAAAGTCTAAACCATGACAAAAATAATACAGATATTATTATGTGGTATACATAGTCTACCTATACAATATATAATATAGTCAATAACGCAGAACCGAATGAACTAATATTTTCATGGAAAATCGTTTTTTCGGCGTAAAAAGAAAATTACTTTCCGAGCTCTCAAATAAAAGGCGTATAATTTTTAATTAAATTCAAGAAATTTGCCCAGAATGGTTTGATAAAAATAAATTATGTGCTTAATGGATTAACAAAAATGTTGTGTAGTAATTTGGCAAAATTGAGTGCATAAAAATACTAATAAACATGCTCCCTAATTACACTGGTAAACAACAATTATTGTCGCAGATGGACTGTAACAAAACATTGTGTATTTTATGTAAAGTTTGAGCTAAATGCAGAAAAATGATCTCAGATATTTTTCTATCACCTGTAATTTTGTTGCTATAAAGTATTGCTGCATTGTAACAAATTGTAGCGAGGCAAGTATTAGTATCTCATAGTTATCTCATCTTAGAATATTATTATTGATACATTACCAAGTTATTTTGTTTTTGAGGAATTCTCTTATTAAAAATACTTTCGATCCACAAACATCAAATTTCGATGCATAGTCACACTATGCAATGTATAAATGCCACACGTACAAGTTTTATGCTTAGCAAATTGAACAAATTTCGCTCTGTACTTTTGAGAACCACTTATTAAATCAACAAAATTAAAATATCATTAAACATAGCTCTTGGACGTTTTCGCCTGAGTGATGAGAATCAGAAAAATCGAAAGCTGCATATTGGGTTTACAACCACAAAAACGATAGTAGAGCCTGTTGGGCAAAATACCCACTTTCACAACGAAAATTGAGTTGCAAATGCAAAACGCAAAACGCAAAATCGCAGGATGTCGTCAAACTTCGACGTTTACAACTGCGCTGCGAAAGTTTAACTCTTCGTCAAATGTGAAAAGTACTCTTGGTCCATGAAGTTCTATGATTTTGCACTTTGCATTTGCAACTTAATTGTCTTTGTGAAACTGGATCTCTTGTCCAACAACTATCCATTTGGTGAAAGTTCAGGTTGTTAAATCAGATGCGGCTCTGTTGAATATTTTGGAGCATCACGAGCATTTACGATTCGCTGTAAAGCTTCTGTACGATCGCTATATATATTATATTAGTGAGGCAAATATACCAATCTGAGACATAGTTCTTTGATTCTCTCCAAATCATTGATACTGCAAACCACATTTTACGATTTACATCTTTCAACCAATCGACAATTAACAATACAAGCCGGTCGCGTTGGTGCGGCGGTAAGAGCGTCTGCTTTGCCGAATCCGCGCTGGAGCGGTAGCTGGTTCGATTCCAGCGCTCGGATGGTTATTTTTCTTTCTTCTGTCCGTTTATCTTTCCTAAATGTTTGTGATTGTTTCTAGGCAAGAGTGTAAAATCCGACTACGAATTACCCCTCAGTCACGCCAGTTAAAGGCTGGGTAAGGCCGGATGCCTTCTGAGAAGTGTTCTACGTTGGTCACTCGCCAGTCGGTAGGTTTCCTGATAGACTTATGGGTAGGCACATAACCGAGGGTTTATAGCCCGAGGGGGGTGCTGGCCTGGGTTTGTCGGAAGCTGATGACCGTGGTTCGGAACCCACGTTAAGCTGTAGGTCCAGTCGCTAAATAGCCTAGTTGCTGATGCGCCTCTAACCCCAAACACTTTACTTTTACTTTAACAAGACAAGTTTTACAATATATATGAGTGGTTTATATCTTACCTTGAACTCCAGCTTTAATTCCAAAATAAAGTTCTGTATTCGAACTATACCTTGTAGATTTAATAAACCTGCTTTAACCAGTTATGTTTATCACTGCATTGCAGATACGAACTACGCAGTTAATTTTGCAGGTGACAGAAAATCTAGGGGTTATTTGAATTGAAATGGTGAAAAAAGAACCAACACCCAAAAATTACTATATCACAAATATCGTGTTAATCAGTGGCATGTCTCCCATTATCTAAAAAGTTAACTTTCTAGCCAAATTTGATTCAAATATAATTCTTCAAATAAATATTTTTTTGCCTCAGTGTTTTGTCTGCCAATTATTAAAATAATTCGACTAAAAAATTAACCTTCTCCACCACATTTCTTTACCTGTAGATATAAATAATCTATATGCCGACTAACTGCTATATCCTGCATAAAGTAATTATTGTAATTAATTTTATTTTGATATGCACGAAAATTGTGTTAAACAAGTTAATAATAGCCGTTGAATAGATATATTGCCGTTGAATAGATATATTGTATACCATTTTAAATGTAGAAAAACAACCTTAAGGACTTTCATATACGAGAGTAGATTAAAAATTTTCAGGAGAGCTCGTCAATTCTTGTACTATTATGATCAAAAAGTACGATTTTTATGTAAAAAATTCAAGCATTGTACGTCGATCGTTTTTTAAGTTGGTACAACTGTCCTTGACATCTGACAGAAGCTTCCTATCATTTCGTATCTTAAATTAGAAATTATAGCGTTTTGAGTAGTTGTAAAGCATTTTCGTCAATGATTTTTTTAAATGGATATGTTTATTCAATTTGCGTTAAAATTTGTCTAAAACCAAAATTTCTTGTGGTGGTTCATTAAACATGTTGAGAAAGTTTTAATGCGATGAAGATATGTCAAAAAAATAAATATTTACAACAGCTGTAGCGCTAGTACAGAAAGAGTCAAACAAGAACTTCAAAGCAGAAGAAGCAGTTGAAGACCTTTCACGTCAACCATTGAAAAATACTTTATCAAAAGCGAAGATATTGCGTTATTAATCATTTTAAAGTATTAAATGTATTGTAGATATTAGTGTGGATATGCATTGTAAAACATGCATTATAGACAACCAATTTTGAAGAACAATTTAGATTCGTCACGTGTAGCTTCTCGTCTCGTTCCGGAAACATTGAATTGTTTTAAAAACCGTCGAGGTGTTAAAGTTGCTGAAAAGATGTTTTCTTTGAATAACAATAATGGTGATCTATGGCGTCCACAAAGAGTTAGTCCCAAATGAATTAATAAAGAATATTATCTAAGTGTTATGCGTCATTTGAGTGAATATATTAGAAAACAACGTCCAGATTTATTTTGGCTCAAGCTATACCAATCATGAATCACCAGATATAACACTGGGAGACTTTTTCCTGTTCCCTTAATTGAAGAAACCATTTTGTGGATGCCGTGTGGAGTCCACAGAAACTATTAAAGAAAGCTGACTGGCTAGTTTGAAAAAAATACAAGAAGTTGAGTATAAAGAATATTTCGAGAACTGAAAAAAAGGCTGAAATAAATATATTGGAGTATGGAGGGATTATTTTGCAGGAGACAAAATATATTGTTTGTAATATATTTTGACCATATAGAACATTTCTGTATTTTTGTCGGAAAATATTTGGTATGATTCAATTGAAAATGTAAAATTGATATCAAATGTAATTTTATGTCCTTCAATTATAAATGAGAACAAAATTCCTAGATTATTTTTTTCGAAGGATAAATACAGAAATACTGGCATAAAATTAAGATCAAATAATATTGTAGTAGATTAATTATTTTCATATTTTTAAGTATGATGCTGGGTACCAATATTAAAGCATGATATGAGATGCAGCAACATTCAAGAAAATCTAGTACGATTATTCCACCAAAAATCCTATGAATTAAACTGAGATAGCCGATACTTTATGGAAATTAATTTAAAATACGGGAATTAAAACTAAGATCTAAATTTCCACTATATTTAAAAAATTATATAACGATTGTTGTAATACACAGTGCCTTCATCAAATACGAAACTACAAAGTTTTATTTTAATAATATTTATAATTATTTATTTAAATAATTTAATATTTAAAGAAGGCACTGTTTCTCGAAACAATTCTCATACAATATGTTGATGAATATATATATATATATATATATATATATATATATATATATATATATATATATATATATATATATATATATATATATATATATATATATATATATATATCATGCTTTAATATTGGTACCCAGCATCATACTTAAAAATATGAAAATAATTAATCTACTACAATATTATCTGATCTTAATTCGATGCCAGTATTTCTGTATTACCCTTCGAAAACATAAAGTTGAAAAAAAATAATCCAGGAATTTTGTTCTCATATTTCTAGAAAATTATATAATTTTTGCCTTTTTAAATTTTTTTCACACCAAAAAATTGTTAAAATTGTTAAAATTTTTATTATATATATATATATATATATATATATATATATATATATATATATATATATATATATATATATATATATATATATATAGGGAACAAAATATTCAAAAATGCTTATTTATCTTGATTTCAGTGAAAGTATAAAATAATTTGATATATAGTCCACATGTCACTTGCCTTATAGAGTCTCCTTCAGCAAGATGCACTTTATAACAATAAGTCACATAAACCACTTAAAACCATATCCTGCACAACGTAGAACTGATCAATTCTAAATGAAACAGATTCCAAGTCCCTTCGGGAAGGTCTCGAATTTCGCGCCGAAAATTTTCAAGTCGACTTCGACACACCACGAACAGGTCGCACCGCTGAGCAGCTGATAGGCCGACGCGCGTCCAGAGACTGCCGAAAGCGGTGATGCGATTTCCCGAGCCGCTCGGGAAACGCGTCGAAACGGCGGCGGCTGCGGTGGCCAGGGCACGCGATGCAGGGACCTGGTCGTGGCGATCCTGCTGCTGATGGTCCCGACCGGAACACACTGGTCTATGATCAGTCTGTCGATTATTTTGTTTAATTAATTGACCTTTTGATAATGTCACTATTTCGCCATTATGAACAGAGAAAATATCTGAAGTAATATAAAGTGATCTCAAATGAATGAATAATTAAATAAAAACAATGATATTATCTTATTGTGGGAATAAAACATAAATATTTAATTCATGTTTTTGATTAATATTATCAAAAAATTATAAAACATTTCTATAATGAAAAATGCTATTTTTCAACCTTTATCATTATGATTCATTCTTTCGCTATGAGCTTTTTCCTTTTGTCAGACCAAGCTGTTCTAGTCTTCTTACATTTTTCTCTCTGGCCAACTTTCCAAACGTTAATCTTGTGTCTGAAACAGCCTCTATATTATATATATATATATATATATATATATATATATATATATATATATATATATATATATATATATATATATATATATATATATATAATATATGTATATATATATATATATATATATATATATATATATATATATATATATATATATATATATATATTTGTATATATTTGTATATATTGAGGGTTTCTCTAGGAGGTAGTATCACATCATTCTCTCTAGAAAGTAGTATCACATATCACGGACATTCAATAGGAATCCTAAAAATAATTAAGTAATTTAATTCAATTTAAAGTAAAAAGTTGCAAGAAATTTTTTTCCGTACGTAAATATTCCGCAATGTTGTGTCCTCTTATATAATCATGCCTTCCGCCAGACTTGTTGCAAATTTGGCAACGCCTGTCCTTTATTAACAGATATAAAAGTTTATCGCAGGCCACAGAAGATTCCTCATTAGAAGATCATCTTAAAAGTTAAAGTCTACCGCTCAATGAATGGGATATACATCTAAGAAACAAATTAAGATCATCCATGATTTGTTTGGGGGAGGCGAGATGTTGCAACAACATAAATACTATAGCGTAAAGCTTAACCACAACAGCTATAGATATACTTTTGAAGCCTTGGAAAAAACAGTCATTTTCACAAATGTTTATCCTATATTAGATGGTCCCTGGATGCAAGAATTGAATAGCCTTGATATCCAGGTTTCAGATTTCCGAGGTTCTGACCCCATTGAAATTCTAATTGGTTCAAACATCGCGGATAAATTATATACGGGAAGAAGGCATGTTCTAAAATGCGGCTTGGTTATCATCGAAACATTGTTCGGCTGGACTTTGATGGAAAAAATCCCTCTGGAAAATCCATGACATCTATATCACTTTTTGTGAGAAATGCTCCTATTAGTAACTTGTGGGAGTTGGACGCATTGGGTATAACCTATCCAACCAAGACAAAAACACGTGAGGAAACTGCACAGGTAGCAAAGAAATTGTTTTTAAATACTGTAACTGTTCAATTCTGTTGATTCGGATGGAAGATATGAAGCATTACCAAATAGTTACCAGCATTACCAAATAACTACCAGGTAGCAAAGAAGCGTTCGGAAAATACAGTGAAGAAGTTTACCAGCGAAAATTAGGTGTTTCAAGAATGGCTGGAAGAAAACATTATTGAAGAGGTCTCTGAAAACAGTACTAGAAGCGAAACTCATTATTTACTCCATAGAGCAGTAATTAACCGAGGCAATATAACAACAAAAATATGGCCGGTTTTTGATGCTTCTTCCAAAGAAAAATATCATGCTTCTTTAAATCAGTGCTTAGAAAAGGGATTAAATCGGATAGAACAAATTGCCTCTATTTTGATTAGATTTTGGCAAAATAAATTTGGTGTCATATCAGAAAATCGCAAAGCATTTTTACAAATCAGTATGCAGAAAGCTGACCGAGATTTCCTTCGCTTCCTATGAATTGATCAGGAGGGTAATCTGAAAATATATCGACATCGTCGTGTAGTGTTCGGTGTCAGTGGTAGTTTATTTCTTTTGGGGGCACGTTAGAATATCTTTTATCCGACAAAGGTAATCTCGAAGGCGGTGGATTATTAAGAAGCAACTATTTTGCAACTTTTGAAGAGTTTTTATGTAGATAACTGCGTAACCAGTGTCGCAAGTGAAGATCAGTTAAGAACGTTTATAGAAGAATCTAGTGCTATTATGGCTGAAGGAAAATTTGACTTAAGATTGGGGAAGTAAGCAGAAATCCAACAAATTTCTTCGGCAAACCTCACACCGGTACTGGAATTAATATGGAACAAATCTGGTAATATATTAAGCATTCATCGCGAACACGAACATATACACCAGCTTTTAAACGAACCAGTAACCAGGAGATTAATGCTTTCATTAGCTGAATGTGTCTTTGATCCCATCGGCTTTACCTGTCCCACTACCTTGATACCAAAATTGTTGCTGCAACAAACGTGGCAAAAGCGATTAACTTGGGATACACCTGTTGATCCTGAGATAGAGATCAAATTTCGAAATTTTCTTAAAGAAATACCATATTTGTCAGCTATTAAGATACCTAGGTGGATAATTGCGATTCATGAAGAAGATCAATGGTTATTGCATACTTTCTTTGATGCCAGCAAGAATGCTTATGCTGTAGGCATCTTCTAGAGAGGTGTTTTAAATGGACACATTATTGTTCGCATTTTTGGCGGCTAAATCACGTATTGCACCTTTAAGAAAACGATCGATACCTCGTTTGATGGCTGCGAAATTAAAATGGAAAGCTTCTTCTGGACGGATTCAACAACAGTGTTTTCTTGGCCCAAGTGGCCAGAAGAATGGACAACGTATGTTTGGAACCGCGTAATGGAGATACGAAAAACATCTTCACCTGAACATTGGCATCATATACCCAGAGCACTAAATCCGACTGACTTACCTTCACGCGGTTATTATGCTGGACAGCTAATAGATTCCAAGTGGAAAGGGCCCCGATGGCTCTATCAAGATCCATTTACCTGGCCAAGAGATAATTTAAATTGTAACGAAGAGGAAAGTAACAACGAGAGAAAGAAATTAATAGTTACCGTTTTGATCAATAATGCACAAAGAACAATGACATCAAGTGAATGGCATCTGATCTACTTTTCTCAGTATTGGAAGATTATACGAATGATTGCGTGGATATTCCGTTTTGCATAAAATATAACGGCCAAAGTCAGTAAGGAAAAAGGATTGTTAGCGTATGAAGAGACCCAAGTGGCAGAAGTGTTTCTGTTTAAAATAATTCAACAAGAGTTCGTTAAGATAAGAATGGTCTTATAGGTTTAAAGTCCGAATGAGCAATGGAGAATATGGCGAAAACTTTTGTTTTCCAATCGTACTGCCTGCCAAACATTATGTTGTGAATCGTCTTATATTTGGGAACACGTGAGGTTAAAGTATGTTATATATTCTAAAATAATATGTAGAATGTTAAGCCTTCTGTAGGGAATACCGCTTCTCTGCCTTCATCTACCTTCATCTCTGTGTCCGGGATACAACAGCATTTGAAATAACAGGAGTAGATTTTGCGGGTCCTTTATATCTAAACGAGGGTGAAGAAGCAGGAATTTCTCTTTTTATTTGTGCTATATATCGGACAGTACATTTTAAACCTTGTACACCGTTGTCAGTCGAAAGTTTTATGCAAGCTATGAGATTTTGCAAGCTTTGATTTGTTTTTACAGTGTACATGTTACATGTACAGTGATAATGAAATGAACTTTGTTGGAACGGACAATGCTTTCTCTCGAATAGACTTTTCAAGAGTTACTAGTTGTAGTGGTGTGGAACGTATTTAAAGCCGAGTACTTGATTGTGATGCCGTTGGTAAATTTTCAGTATCTAGGAAAGTATTGCTCAGACAAAAGCTACTTCAAATTTTCTATAGCTGGAAAAGATGGTCAAGTTCGCGTTGTTAGAGTTGTTACTAAAAGAGGATAATTGTTGAGACCTATACAATATCTCTTCCCTTTGGAAGGTGTGAAAGGTTTGACTAGATTCAAGTACAATAGCTATTTAGAAAGAGAGTAAAAGAAATAGAGAAGATGCATTGGGCCGTTCAGGGTATCCTTCCGAAGAAGTGAGTGAAAACGTGGGAGTGACGATACTCGGAAGTAGTGACTATGATTCGGGAACGAGGGTGTATAAAAACAGAGTACCCGAAGTGAATTTAAAAGTTACACGAAGTGGGCGCCAGATCAAATCAACCATAAAATTTTCTGATTAATATTAGATCTTGTTTATATTTATTGTAACTGTTTTGTTAGTTAAGGTCTTTAGAAATGTTGTGAATCATCTTTAATAGGTTTATACATGTCTCAGGTGGGAGGATGTTAGAACACATTTTACTTTAGAGTAACTATATTCTTCTTAGCAAAGGCTCGCTTCGGGGAGAAAGTCAGTACAATATAAAAATAAGCACTTTGTAGTAAAAAAACCTTGAAAATAGAGGCTATTTAATTGTTACCTGGCTTATATTTTGCGCGCTTCAAGTATTGGATGCAAGACGGGTAGTTTTGTATCGCATATCCATTTTTAACACCCAGGTACCAGTATGTATGAACTTGCAAGTGGGTTCGTGGAGGATATTAAAAATATTCAAAAGCAAAGTAAATTATTACGTTTAAGATGTTTTACGTTTTTACAACGTAATAATTGCTAATTTTTTCAGACGCCACCCAAATGTCAGCAACCATCTCCCGAGAGGTTTCCGGCCTTAAATCGTCATCAATCTGGTAAAAAAATGTCCTCCTTTTTAAATATTTTTAAATTTAAAGATTCGAACAGCATAATGTCAGCAAGTCCTGTATATGACTTGAATTAAGAACTGTACGAATCTTCGTAAAAATAGCTTTCCCATTCCCAAATGTTCATGCAGGATATTCCGTAGTCATTCGTCTGAGTCGATCAACGACCATCGGCCATTATGGATTTTGTTGACTAATTCCTCGGTAGTCACCACAAGGCATCAAGTGCAAACAATTTAAATCGTGTTGATTATAA
Source organism: Cosmopolites sordidus (assembly GCA_031761425.1). Lineage (NCBI taxonomy): Eukaryota > Metazoa > Arthropoda > Insecta > Coleoptera > Curculionidae > Cosmopolites > Cosmopolites sordidus. The sequence goes on from JARFXV010000587.1 coordinate 76,929, forward strand.
AAGTATCTAGCTTTTCACGCTATCTAATATTTTCCAAAATGTTTCCAGTAGAGATTAAATAAACTTAACTAAGCTAACAAATTCATTATGTATTACGATGTTGAGGTATGGTATTAATAAAAAGAAAGCTTTTAATAAATATAAAGAAGCGGAAGCTTAGCATTAATATTTTGTTATATATTTTAAGGGACATTCGATGATACACGATGCAAATACGTATTAGATATTCGATATAATCAAATGATATAATAATTATTCCAATCTCTTTTGTTCTAAGTATAAAACTGGTGCAAAAATTGGTAAAAAAATAAATCAGTAACCGCATAAAAATGAGACCCAGATGTTCTATAAATACTGCTAGTCTTACTGTATGTTCTAACTCGCCATAAAAAAAGTCTTAATCTAGAATTTAAAATGTTATTTAGAAACAAAAAGATGAATAATACTGACATGGATGACATTTAGAAAAATTAAGCCAATTCTTTACTTAAATCAACATCTAAAAATAAGGATATACCACAAATGTGTCATCACAATACTGACGTATGGTTCAGAGATCTGGATATTAACAAAAACATACCTTGAACGACCCAAACAAACGCCGAGAAAATAGAAAGGTCAATGTTGGGTACAAGATTACAAGACAGAAGGACTAATGAGTGAATTCTTAACAAAACCAGAATGGATGACAACTAAGGTGCCAGTGAGACAGACATCTGGTGAGAAGAAATAACGAAAGGTAGAGCAGGATATTGAGAGAATGGTGAATCAGGAACACGAAGTTATAGAAGACACCGAGCTCGGTGGAGAGATAACATAGAGAAAAACAACAGCTCAACAGCTCGCAGTATATTAATCTTCCTTCATTTCTATTATAAGAACACAACACATTTTTTACCAGTTGCTTATTTATTATTAGCATTCATCTATTGATCCAGTATACAATATTTGCAAAACACCATCACATTATTATTATCTGATTTGCATATAGAATACTGCATATGACTTTCTCGATACAGATTAAATAATTATTGTGAATTCACACATATTATATTATACTAGACTGACGCGTACAAAATACATTATTATGGAAAGTTTAACTAAACATTCGTTCTTCCAAGATAGTCAAAAACTTCATATCGGAATATTAATCCTAAACTAATATTAAGATGGGAAACCCTAGATAATCTTCCATAGTTTCTCGATGTATCTCAAATCTTTTAGATGTATCCATAAGGAATATATTTTTTTTTAATTTAATAGAAAATTATATTTTATTTAGGAGTTAATATAGTTATATTATACAATTTAATCTCCATCTTTGTTGGCAATTTTAGTCCATGTCTCTGACAAACGCCCTATTCACTTCTGGTAAAATAAAATTAGGGCGAGTTTGAAGCTAAATGTTTTTCCAGCCCAATTTTGATTTCTATTCATTTGGTCGCAGTATTAAGCCCAATATTAAGCCCAATTTTGATTTCTATTCATTTGGTCGCAGTATTATATATTGGTAGCTTATTTATTATTAGCATTCATTTATTGATACGGTATATAACATTTGCAAAATACCATTACATTATTATTATATGATTTGCATATAGTAGACTGCATATGACTTTCTCGATACAGATTAAATAATTACTTGAAAAAAAGGATCATTGCCTAACCAGGACAAAAGTGCTCTGCAGATGGTTGCACATTGAATTTTGTTTTCAACGGAAAGTTGATATGGTGCCCACATTCCTTCCCATTGCAGTTTGTATAGTTGTTTTGAACACCATTATATTTTGGACCATGAAGTCCTAAGCTAACTCCTACATGGTTCGTTTCGGATCAGTTTCAATTTCAGCCAACATAAATCATAATCAAACTCAAAAGATCTTCCAAATTTTAGGTCGTCAAAAAACAAAAATCGCCGTTCTTATATTTTTAAGCCAACGTTGACATGTTCTACTGGAAACTCATAAAGCATCAAATATCAGATATACAGAGTGTCAGGAAATAACGTCAAAACAGTTTGGGAGGTGACTATAGGAATTAAAACATTAAAAAAGTTCCTATAAACATACCCCAAAAATTGTTTCTTAAAGGAGCTAGAACCCCTTAAAGGAAAAACCTGAAGATGGTTTTTTCGCAATATTTTTGAAACTGTTTATGCTAAAGTCGTGAAATTTGGTATGCTTCAATAAGTTGGAACGAACAAACTTTTTTTGTATTAATAATTGAATAATTTAGTCAGAAGCGTCTTCTAGTTAAATACTGCCATAACTTTTTTGTTTGTAATGTTTTTTAAATTTTTTAATTTTTCTTATGTTATCTCGTTAGGGTAGACAGTTTTTCAGAAAAGTAACTTTTTTTAAATAGATGCACGATTATATGGATATCGAAATGCATAATAATACTTAAGTAGGCGACTGTCACTCTTAATCTTTGCCTTTGAAGTTTCGTAAAACTGGACCATTAACTCAATAAAGTGTGGATGTTTCATTTTTAAACTGCAAAATGGCCCATTATTCCTTCGATGAAACGGCGAATATGCATTTTATGTACGGGAAGGCGAATGGGAACGCGTGCGAAGCTAGAAGATTGTATAAAGAGACTTTTCCTGGAAAAGTAATTCCTTAAACAGAAACACTTACAAACCTGCATAGAAGTTTTGGATGTTTCATGCCTTCTAAATATGACTGTGGAAAAAGCAGGCGCACCAGAACTGTAGAAAAGAAAGAACGAGTTTTAAACAATTTAGCAGAAAACCCAGGAATAAATGTCGGACGAATTGCTGTTTAAAAATACATTTCTAAAAATACCGTGTGGGAAATTGTTAGAAAGTAAGTGCTCTATCCATATCATTTGCAGAAAGTTCAAGCCTTAAAGCCTGATGACCTGACACAAAGGATCTAGTTTTGCCAATGTAAAATGTTGTACAGGACATTCTCTTTACAGACGAAGCTATGTTTACAGGCAATGGAATTTTTAATTCTCACAATACTTAACACATGGGCTGAAAAGTCCCGGGCCTAACACATAGATGGCGCTAGTTTTATTGCAGTCACCTTTTTTTCAGTCAATACTAACCTTCAAAAGACAGCTGTTAAAATTTCATGATATTCTATTCATTAGTTTGTGAGTTATTGTGCTAAGAGTGACGCTACTTTTGTTATTGTCAAAACAATGAATTAAAAACAATTTCATGTTTTAATTTTACACTGCTCCTTGATGGGAAAAAATACCATTCAAGCGAAGCAATGGCTTGAAAAGTGTTATGGGGGCTCCGCTCCATCAGAAACGAATCTGAACCATCAGAACGTTGGTTTGCTGACTTCAAATGTGGTCGTAGAGACACCGATGATGCAGAACGCAGTGGACGTCCAAATGAGGCGGTAGCACCAGAAAACATAAAAAAAATCCACAAAACAACTGACATCGAAAAAAAAAAGATATCAAAAGAACGTGTTGACTTTATGTTGCATAAGCATTTGGCTATGAGAAAGCTCTGTTCAAAGTGGGTGCCGCGTTTGCCACTGTTGACCAAAAACGAGAACGTGTTGATGATTCTGACAAGTGTTTGGCCATGTTTAAACGTAACAAACCGGAATTTTTGCGTCGATATGTGACAATGGATGAAACATGGATCCATCACTTCACTCCGGAATCAAAACGATCGTCATCTGAGTGGACAGCAACTGGTGAACCTCGTCCAAAGCGCCCGAAAGCACAACAATCGGCTGGAAAGGTTATGGCCTCGGTGTTTTGGGATGTGCGTGGTGTAATATTCATCGACTATCTTGAAAAAGGAAATACCATTAACAGTGAATATTATTTAGCGTTATTGGAGCGTTTGAAGGCCCAAATTGCAAAGAAACGACCGCATATGGCAAAGAAAAAAATTTTGTTTCATCAAGACAACGCACCGTGTCACAAGTCAATCAAAACAATGGCAAAACTACATGAATTGAACTTCGAATTGCTCCCACATCCACCGTATTCGCCAGATTTGGCTCCCAGCGACTACTGTCTGTTCGCAGACCTGAAAAAAATGCTCGCCGGTAAGAAATTTCGCACGAATGAAGAGGTTATCGCTGAAACTGAGGCCTATTTTGAGGCAAAAGATAAATCATTTTACAAAAGTGGTATTGAAATGTTAGAGCAAAAATTTTGAACTAGGGTGCCTACTTAATAATTAAGATGCATTTCGATATCCATGTAATCGTACATCGATTTAGAAAAAGTCAAATTCCTAGAAAACGGTCTATCCCAACGAGATTAAATAAAAGGACATTTGTTTTAACTAGAAATCTTTGCGATTCAATAATTTGATTTAAAAAATTAAAAATTATTACAAACAAAAAAGTTATGGCAGGATTTACCAAGGAGACGCCCCTGACTAAAATATTCAGTTATTAATACAAAAAACGTTTTTCGATTCCAACTTATTGAAGTAAACTGAATTTCACGACTTTAGCATAAACCGTTTCAAAAATATTGCGATAAAAACCTTCTTCAGAGTTCCCCCTTTAAGAAGCAATTTTGGGGGTATGTTTATAGGAACTTTTTTTTATATTTTAATCCCTAGAGTCACCTCCCAGAATATTTCGATGTTTTTTCCGGACACCCTGTATAACTTATCCACATTTTGCTCCTCCATTCTTATAGAGTTGTTTTCGTGTTTTTTTGTTTTTAATGTTTTTTTTTTAATTTAACGATAAGCACAATAAATATCAATATGTATATAACTAAAATATAGGTGATGTTATATTAAGTTAAATTATTGTCAACAGATCGCAATGTTAATATCATATATTTTTGATGACAGATAATCATACAAGAGATGACGGTTGTTGTCTGAAAAAAATGACTATGGTAGAAAGTACCAACCTTATAAAGCTTAAATTTCAAGTTTGACGACGCTTCGTTATTTAGTATTTGTTTGGCAGCCATTAATAGTGAACGCTCTCGGTGAATTTGTAAACATGGAAAAAATTGGTCATCGTTATGTGATCAATACTTTTATTTGAGAGATCTCAGTCCAACCGATATGGAGCTAAATTCTACTCTAGCGAAGTCTGCTCATTCGTTTATAACAGTAAAATATTGGCTGGCAAAGTTTAAACGAGACCGTACACGAGCTGCCACGATGAACATCGCAGTGGTCGACTAAATGAGCTGACCACGACAGAAATGGTGAAGAAAATCCATAAAATCGTATTGGATGACTATCGACTGAAAGTGCGCGAGCTATCCGACATGGCAGACGTTTCAAAAAGTGCTGTACATCGCATATTGATTGAAAATTTGTACACGAAAAAGCTGTGCGCAAGATAGGTGCCGCGATTACTCACAATAGAACAAATACAGCGTCGTGAGTACATATTTCAATCGAGTGTTTGGTGAAGTTTCACAGGATTGTATAAAAACAACAAAGGTGGCTAATTTCCACTTATATTTTTCTCTAAAACATAACGCGTTTCGTGACACTATAGCTTCTTCGAATGGTTGACAAAGAATGAAATTGTTTTATGACAAATAGTAAGTGTATTGCCTTTTAAGATATATAGTTGACCGATTGGCTGCAATAAACTCTTAACAACCCCTACCGTAACGAAACCCGGCAAAGTTGCAAGAAACGTAAACAGGGCCGGGTCTAATAAAATAACCGGTAAAAAGTTCAAATTAATTTTTTACCTGGTTTAGTAGTTTCCAAATATTTTAGTTTAGTTTGCATTCTTTTCTTAAACAGTTCAGTTCTATAATTTTGATCGAATTTTTTGTTATTCCAAACATGCTAAAAATGTGGCGTTTTTGGATAATTAAATTAAATTTGGATAATTAAATTAGCACTACCGGAACCACAAGATAATGATCATTGTGGTTCCGGTAGTGCTAATTTTAAAAGAAAATATATATCGTCCGATGCTTGCAAATTGTTAAAAATGTGTATGTTTCTTTATTGAATAGGGGATTAATGTAAATGCAGCTACAGCAGAAACGTCTTCATTAACTAAAACGACGTTGTCTACATATTGTGACGAAGCTAATTAAAGCCAAATAAATTCGTAGTGATTCTGGTAAACGCAAATGTGTTGGCGAAAGCGACAAAGACTTAATTCAAATAAAAATTTATGCTATGTATGAAGAGCAAACTGTGCCTACATTGCATTCATTGCTACAGCGACTAAGGGAAGATGAAAACCTACATTCTTTGCAGCAGAGCTAGCCTCAAGAGAATATTATCTCAAATGGGTTTTGCATATCGGACCATTAATAAAAGACAAATATTAATGGACTATTGCGACGATGGCGGTTTGACTACTCAAACTCTATAAAAGAAATACAGATTAGAAAATTGTCGCATTATCTACCTTGATGAAACATGGTTCGATACACATGATATACCAGCCAAAGGATGGGTAGATATATCAAGAAAATGCCAAATTAAAGCCCCGGTGAACAAGGGAAAAGGAATGATAATTTTATATGCGGTTTCGAGGATCGATGAGTTCCAAATTGTTTACGGTTATCCTCCAAAAGTATTAAACATTTATTACCATTGACCATTACCATTGACCATTACCATGATGACACCACAGCAGAACTTTTTGAAGATTAGTTTATAAATAGCAGATTGCCCAATGTGCCTAAGAAAAGCGTAATTACACTGGACAATGCTAGTTATCATAACCGCCAAAAAAATAAAGGTCCTAATATAAATAACACTAATTTGGAAATTTAGAACTATATGTTACAAAATGATATACACTTCGAAAATACGTATAAAAAATGTGATTTTCTAGAAATATTAAAGACATTTAATATTAAAAAGGAATATGTAAGTGATACCATTGATGCCGATATGGGACGTACGGTTTTACGCCTTCACCCGTATTACCGTATTTTTAAGTGATACCATTGATGCCGATATGGGACGTACGATTTTACGCCTTCTCCGGTATTACCGTATTTTTAATGTAATTGAGCATATCATATATATCATGTAAAATCCAATGTTACAGCGGAAAGCATGTCTCCGACTCTAAGTGCAAGTGCTGTAACATTAATTAGGGAGGTTGTAGATAGTATTCCCAAAGAAAGTTGGATAAATTCGATTAACCATGTTATTAAAATATAAGATTCCTGTGTATAATTTACTAATAATATAGACCCACTTATTATTAATATAGATCAAAGGGACAGTAAGAGCGAAACCGCCTTTTAAGCGGTTGGTACCTTTTAAGAAACTAGGAATATTTTTATAAATATTTGTTGGGACAATTAACATTTTGTTTTTAACATTTATAGTAATCAAGTAACTGTACATGTTTTTTCTGGGAATTCCTGGAAGTTTCACAGAAATAAAGTTGAGTTTTTGTGTCGATTCACAACCATGGATGAAACATGGATTAATTACTTCACACGTGAAACAAGGAACAGTCAAAAGAATGGATTGAAAGGAGACAATCAGCTCCAAAGAAGGCGAAGACAGTTTCGTCTGCAGGCAAAGTCATGGCTTTTTTTGAGATGCGCGTGGGATAATTTTCATTGATTATCTTCAGAAGCGAAAAACAATCAATGCTATATTATACGAACTTATTGCAGCGTTTGGGTGATGAACTCAAGAAAAAAGCTGCATTTGGCCAAAAGGAAAATTTTGTTTCATCAAGACAATGCACCAGTTTCACACATGTATTATCGCGACGGCCAAAATCCAGTCAAAGCTCGAATTACTTTCTCACGCACCCTATTCGCTAGACTTATCCTCCTCGTATTATTTTCTGCTTGCAAACTTGAAAAAATGGCTTGATGATAAAAGTTTTGCCAACAATTAAGAGGTGAAATCTGCGGTTGATGGTTATCATAATAACCATCGACGAACTCGACGATTCTCACTATGAACGGGGAATTAAAGCTATTGAACATTGCTGTGAAAAGTGCATCGAACTAAAAGGAGATTATGTAGAGAAATAAAGATATTTTTCCCAAATTTATAGTATTTTCTTTGTTAGGTCGGGTACTTCTGGGACTACCCTCGTAAACTAAGTGGTGCGCATTTTATGTTCCATGGAATATCAAAGTAGTATTCAAAGCCTCAAAGAAGATGAATTATTAGAATTATACACTATTAAGCAATTTAAATTGTTTACGTTATATTTTTTACAACTAGAAAAAAATGGAAAGCCATAGGGGTGTCTCGCTATAATTATTTCGCCCCTTCTACTATCAATGACACCGCATGCTTAAAGGTAATAATCTGACAGTGCACTATTAAGAGAATATGGTGGTTGAGGAAGTACTTCCCAGCCTATCTCTTGTTTTTTTCCTGGGTGATTCTGGCTCTATAACGTATTGCATTGGTATGCGGCACAATAACATTATAGAAGAGATAAGTCTCTCAAGTAATAATATTTAACACTTACTCTGAATCGTAATAAAAACCAAGGATTCAGAACCCCTGAGTGAATAATTCATGTGAAGACCTGATTTTAGAGTGGGTAAAAGTTATTGTATGGTAATAACCTTTTTTTATATGAATTGTTATAAATAATACACTGTTCATTTCTAGGAACAATTTGCCAAAAAAAGGGTAAAGGGTTAATTGGTTACCATAACCTTGGTAACCAATTAAAAGGTCCGTTCCCCGAAATAATTTTCTCACCGAATTGTTCTATCAATAAATCGATTGTTGCGTTGGTTGTATGACATGTGGTCCCGACATGTTTGAACCACATATCGTCCAGATTATTTCCTCTAAGGAATTTTTCCAAATTCAAATTATTTACGAAGTTACAGCAATTTTGGTGACGCAGAAACTAAGCTGGTCCGACCGGAACAAATCGAACAATCGACGATAGACGTTGCCCGATTACCTGCAGATAGCTTACCCCATAAATCCTTCCTTATACTCTATACCTAATTGGATAGAGCAGGAATCGCCTATTAAGAATATGTAAGTATACTGTATCATTATATGAGTAAAACTGCCTGAAACTTTACTCAAAACTTTAAACGCGTTTTTCTCGAAACTAATTTTTTCAAGCTGGCGTGCATGATATCTCAAGTTCGACTAAACCGATTTATTTGAAATTGTGTGAACCTTCTCCATACATTCCTCTATGTCGCGTAGCAGATCAAAGTCAAGAAATTTAATTTTTACTATTTTTTTAAAAATTAAAACTGGTAAAAGGAAACGTAATTTTTTTTAAACCGTCGCCATTTTGTGAATATATTTTTTTTACTTCTCCAAGATAGGGGCTATAGCGATATCTTTACTGATTAAGAATCCGTTGTATTTTTTGTTTCAGATGACCAGATGGGTTGGAACCATGCACGCCAGGACATCCCTTTTTTGGACCCCCCACTTTACCAGCCGATAACTTTTTGAGTTTTGATTTTTTTAAATTTTTTATGTAGCCCTAAAATATAAATAAACAAATAATAAAAAAATGGATAATAAAAATATTCTTTGTTTTTCTTTTACAAAGCTTGAAAAAACACCTGAAATTCGTGCCTCTAGACTAGAATACCCCCTCCGGCAAAAATAAACCCAAATACCACCGACGTACAATCCAAACCATACGATATATTTTTCTGTATTATCTGCTGGATTATTTAGTTTATAAAAGCAACCATTTAGCCAAAAAAAAGCTTCGTCCCGCAAAAAAAATTGTGGTTAAATTCTGAGTCAAGTTGCAATTAATGCAATTCGCGGTAATTTTAAAGCAATATTCTTCGAGTGCAATTCCGATTCCTATTCGTTTAATCGCAGTAGGATTTTTTTCCAAGAAGAAAAGTTTAACGGATCTGAAAAGATAATACTCTGACAGTGCACTATCAAAAGGAAATGGTAGTTGAGGAAGTACTTCTCAGCCTAACTCTTGTGTTTTTTCTTGGTGAAAGAAATACCCAGTGATGACACCGGCGTACAATTCGCACTACACGGTGAATTTTTTCGGATAATTGTGAGATCATTTGCGGATTATTTTCACAGCAAATGCGCCAATTTTGTATATTAACGTAATCATTTAGCCAGAAATAAATTTACCCTCTAAAGAAAATGTTGCGGTTAAATTCTGGGTCAAGTTGCAATTGATTTTGTACGGCGCAAAGGTACAGCGCAAAGGATGGTTGGGTTCTTGGTTAGAGTTCTTGGATAAGCTGGATCTTTTAAGGTAGTATCGAAGAAATATCGAAATCGAAAGTTTGGAGACACTAAAATAATCACCCATAATTTATTAGCAATTTTTATTTATCATTGATTAAAAAATTGATAAAATCAAAAAACTTCAGAAATGCTTATTATATACAAGAAAACTTTATTATTCTCAAAAGTTGGTTTATCATGAAAAATAAAGACAGAATTCTACAGGAAAGTTTCATTCGAACTTTGCAACTTACAGTTGACTTGACTGACAATGTTTGAGGTATTTGTTTGAAAAATAACTATGAACTTGATGTAAAATATGCATCTAAAGGGCCTGGAGATTATTGACATTGCTGAAAACAGGGCAAATTATTGTTACATGTGTATTATTGTCATAATAGCAATGTCTTGGACACTAAAATGCCCTAATGAAATTAAAAATGTTGTTCGATAACACAGGTCGACATGATTTTTGTAACATTGATGAGAATACACTTTTTGCCTTTCATTTAGGTAGTTATTAAAGCACCTTTTGACAGAAATGTCCTAGCACGTCCCATTTTCAGATACAAGCTACTCCTTTATATCATGAGGTCACTGAAATTATTTGTACCTGATTTTGGACTGAACAACGTAGAAATTATCACAAGACCGTAGAAAGGGTATTTCCACAGTTTTCTATGAACCTTTAAGGACAGTTTTATGTTATCTATAGTTTAGTTTCTTTCTGTCTCGTTTATAATACAGTCAAGTGTTTAAGTCGATTTTATGTAAAATGGCAATTTTTAGTCGTCGGTTTTGCAAAAATACAGTAGATAAGTTTTGTTATATATACGGACGATTTATTTTAAAGCCACAAGCTAAATCTGTATCCGAAAAAGTCAAAAAAAACCTATCTTAAAATAGAGATCAAGATAAAAGTTGGACTCCTCATGTCTGCTGTGTGAGTTGTCACGTAAATGTTGTGCAGTGGATGCATCTCAAGTAAAATTCTATGCCGTTCGATGTTCCTATGGTGTGCAGAAAATCTACCTAAATATTTCCTCAATTAAGTGACGCAAAACTAAAGGAAGGCATATTTATTGGACTTCAAATAAAGAACCTGCTAGGTAATTTTCGTTTTCAAGAAAAATTAAATGAAAAAGAATTAATAACTTAGAGTTAGTATTTTGTAATTGTAATGAAAGGATTTCTGAGCAACAAGAAAAATGAAAACTATAAAACCTCATAGATGAAGTCTTAAAAGCCTATGAAATAATAGGGTGTCGTATATCCTTTAAAAAGGCATTTTTTACACTCCCATTTGGATTTTTGGAAAATTTAGTTACAGTAAGCGAGGAAGAAGGAGAGAGGTTTTACCAGGACATCAGGAGGATAGAAGCAAAATACCCGGGACGCTGGAATCCATCTATGTTAGGCGACTACTGCTGGTTTTTTAAAAAAGATGATGCTACTTAACACAGGAGGAAAAAGTGAAAGTTTTTGTCGCTGTATGACCTCTCATGTAATATATTTTTTATTCACATAGTCTTCAGTGGAGTCTTACATGTTTATATTAAATAAATATTAAATTGCAAAAATATGTCGTCTCCTTACTTACCCATCATCGACCCCCTGTAACAAAAAAACTGTACGTGTTAAAGTAATTAGCTTATCCTTTTTGGATTTAGGATTACAAAATACTATTTTACCTCAAAAAAAGTTTAAATTTGTTGATCTGTGTAATTGTTAATGGAATATTTTTTAAATTAAACCGTTCACAATTTTAGTAGAATGTTTCTAATAAAAAAATATCATTTGTTTCTTCGATATGCTTAACTAATAATATCTGCTATTTAGTTTGTTAACATATTATTTAAGTAATTGGACATTTTAACTTATCACTCACTGTATATCACTATATTATAATTATGTTAGGAAATGTTTGTTTAATGTTTTTATTTACTGTGCAGGAGTTATTGGAGTTATTTGAATCAAATCAAAAGAATATAGAAATCGACCTAGCAGAATTTAAAACGCTCTATGGAATACGATAGTTCAATATCGAATACGATCATATGATAATACAGGATGTCCCAATAGTATGATATCTGTTGATACCTTGATAAAGGTTTACTTTAAGTATGAGAGTTGTACAACTAAATAGGGTGCATAATTTAAAATGAATTTTATTTACTCAGAGAATCTCACAAAATCGTGGCCGGGTATAGTTTTATTTTTTCTTATTGAATTCCTTATATGTTCATCCATTTTGCATTCTGCTATTGATTCTAAACATACATCGTGAAACATCCTATATATTGCAGTCTCATATATAATTTATTTTTTGATGTAGGATTATCATTTTTGGTAGAAATATTAGTGACACTATGACTTAATTTTTAATGTAAACAAAATATGTTTATATTATAAAGGGTGTCCAGGATAACTGAGGTAATTGAAAAAAAATCGAAACATTCTATCTCAGTTTTTTTAAATGAAATATTTTTTTTTTATTTTACTATATTCCTAAGACAAAATACTTCTTTTCTTCTTAAAAATGTACTATACCTATATGTCCTAATTTCTAAGATTTTTTAATTTGTTTTTTAATGTTTCGTTCTTAATGGAATTCACCTCCGACGTTTTAGTTAGTAATAACGTTATAAAATTCTATTCCAGTGACAAATATTGTTCTAGTATAGCTTTTAAACAGTTTTTATATAATACAGAAAAATATAGTGTACTTCTTTTATAATTAAATTTAAAAAAAATGTTGTTATGGTCCATTGTTTTGACCATCGAAAAGAAATGTGAATATCCAATTACAAGTTAAAGCACGCAGAGGGCCCAGATAACCTAGACAATCACGGCGTAGAAACAAAGGAACCAAACGGTCAATTATTTGGATTTTGTGAACTGTCAAATTGTGTTGTATGGGGTATATTAGAACAGAAAGTAAAAAGAAAATTGATTTTTCTAGAGCGGAATTGATAAACATGATCTAAGTTTTGGGCCCAAAATTTTTTTAAAAGTAGAATTTATGCGCAAAGATTTCCCAATACCGAACGTCAACCGAACTTAATGCATTAGCGTTTATACGACCGAAAAAGCGATTTGAAAGAACTGGATGTGTTGATTATTCACATAGTCTTCAGTGGAGTCTTACATGTTTATATTAAATAAATATTAAATTGCAAAAATATGTCGTCTCCTTACTTACCCATCATCGACCCCCTGTAACAAAAAAACTGTACGTGTTAAAGTAATTAGCTTATCCTTTTTGGATTTAGGATTACAAAATACTATTTTACCTCAAAAAAAGTTTAAATTTGTTGATCTGTGTAATTGTTAATGGAATATTTTTTAAATTAAACCGTTCACAATTTTAGTAGAATGTTTCTAATAAAAAAATATCATTTGTTTCTTCGATATGCTTAACTAATAATATCTGCTATTTAGTTTGTTAACATATTATTTAAGTAATTGGACATTTTAACTTATCACTCACTGTATATCACTATATTATAATTATGTTAGGAAATGTTTGTTTAATGTTTTTATTTACTGTGCAGGAGTTATTGGAGTTATTTGAATCAAATCAAAAGAATATAGAAATCGACCTAGCAGAATTTAAAACGCTCTATGGAATACGATAGTTCAATATCGAATACGATCATATGATAATACAGGATGTCCCAATAGTATGATATCTGTTGATACCTTGATAAAGGTTTACTTTAAGTATGAGAGTTGTACAACTAAATAGGGTGCATAATTTAAAATGAATTTTATTTACTCAGAGAATCTCACAAAATCGTGGCCGGGTATAGTTTTATTTTTTCTTATTGAATTCCTTATATGTTCATCCATTTTGCATTCTGCTATTGATTCTAAACATACATCGTGAAACATCCTATATATTGCAGTCTCATATATAATTTATTTTTTGATGTAGGATTATCATTTTTGGTAGAAATATTAGTGACACTATGACTTAATTTTTAATGTAAACAAAATATGTTTATATTATAAAGGGTGTCCAGGATAACTGAGGTAATTGAAAAAAAATCGAAACATTCTATCTCAGTTTTTTTAAATGAAATATTTTTTTTTTATTTTACTATATTCCTAAGACAAAATACTTCTTTTCTTCTTAAAAATGTACTATACCTATATGTCCTAATTTCTAAGATTTTTTAATTTGTTTTTTAATGTTTCGTTCTTAATGGAATTCACCTCCGACGTTTTAGTTAGTAATAACGTTATAAAATTCTATTCCAGTGACAAATATTGTTCTAGTATAGCTTTTAAACAGTTTTTATATAATACAGAAAAATATAGTGTACTTCTTTTATAATTAAATTTAAAAAAAATGTTGTTATGGTCCATTGTTTTGACCATCGAAAAGAAATGTGAATATCCAATTACAAGTTAAAGCACGCAGAGGGCCCAGATAACCTAGACAATCACGGCGTAGAAACAAAGGAACCAAACGGTCAATTATTTGGATTTTGTGAACTGTCAAATTGTGTTGTATGGGGTATATTAGAACAGAAAGTAAAAAGAAAATTGATTTTTCTAGAGCGGAATTGATAAACATGATCTAAGTTTTGGGCCCAAAATTTTTTTAAAAGTAGAATTTATGCGCAAAGATTTCCCAATACCGAACGTCAACCGAACTTAATGCATTAGCGTTTATACGACCGAAAAAGCGATTTGAAAGAACTGGATGTGTTGATTACGAAAAAAAAAACTTGGAAAGACAGAAAAGAGCTACGAGTAAAGAAAACGAATATTTAGTTCTTCAATCTGTAATTAAAAACCCGCATATTTCAAGCCGGAAGATAGAAAACGAGATAGGCATTAAAAATCTACAGCGAACAGAATAACTAGGAAATATAAATTTCATCCGTATCATATACAAATTGTTCCAAGAATTTTGTAACTGGGCAATAGAAAAAAAATAGAAAAGAACTTAACTTTTTCAAATATAATTTATTCAGGGATAAGGCAACTTTCCACAAAAATAGATACGTCTACTGACATAACTTCCACTATTAAAGCAAATCTACAGCGCTGCTTCACATTTTAGAAGGCATGTGAGACTATATTTGAACAGGAATGAAATGAATGAATATGAAAATAAATGGGTGGGTCGATGAGGTACCTGTACCGTGCCCAGCCAGATCCCCGGATTTAACAAAACTAGTTTTTTTTCTTAAGGGGTTTTGTTAACCCCGATATACCTATCGTCTTACATGTATATCGACGGTTTAAACAGCTCACCAAAAATTTCCTACTACGCATAGGCACCACAATATAAAATTCAGTTGTGAGGGAGCTCGTGTGTAGGAAGTAAACGCAGCTTAACGATAGTGCACCGTTTTGTTGTTAAATTTTAATTGTTTACATTACGAAAAACGGACCACTGTGACATGAATTTTTTTGGGTAAGTAGTTATATTAAGTAAGTAACGCTTATCACATTCTGTTTACTATAACAATAACTTTTGTTACTTTATAATAATTGCATTCGAATCAAATATTAAAATGTATGACCTAAATTCTTAATATATCATGAATTTATTCATTAGTTTAATAATAACATAAAGCCTAACGTTAATTCCACTAAAAACGAAAAACGAAAAACAAAAATGTAAAAATCTCGAAAATTATGACAGACAGATATAGGACATGTTTAACAAGAATAGAAGTAGTTTATCTTAAGCATATTGTAAAAAGAAAAAATATAAGGCATTCTACTTAAAAAAATTGAGATATGATGTTTTGTTTTTTTTTTCATTTATCTCAGTTATCCTGGACGCAGACAAATTTTGTTTGCAATAAAATTTAAGTCATAGTTTCACTAATATTTCTGCAAATGATAATCCTACTTCAAAAAATAAGTGATATGACAGTGCAATATAATCTGAAAAATATTTTACAAAATTGTGGATATCGGTAAAATTATTAGGTTTAGGTATAGGACATGTTTCACGAAATATGTTTATAATCAATAACAGAATGAAAAAATGGATAAACATAAAGGTGTTCAATAAAAAAAACAAAATTATACCCCGCCACGGTTTTGTGGGACATCCTGTATAAAATTTTAACCGATGGAGCAAACGTTATATCACCCTTCCAGGAATAAAACCATCATCAGGCGAACTTATGTCGACTAAATAAATGGGTAAAGTTTTCCGTGGAGCACGGAAGAAATTTCTTTGTTTTTTGATTATATTTGATATTGTCCACGAGCCCATTATGCAACTTTTCATGCATACCTGGTACTTAGATCGGGCCTGGGCGAGTCATAAACGGTTTCGCACAGTAGTATTGTTGAAAACTACAGGATGGCGTAAGCTTCATTTGATTACAGCCTACATACGATAATGTCGATGTATGTGGTCGTACCCTTTGTCATTCCTTCAGTTGCTTTGAAGCATTTAGCTCGAGCCCGACTTATAAGTGCTTCAAAGACACAAACCAGTCTGGGGAGACGCTTGTTGAAGTTTGATGGGGACAGGAATGAAGGAATGGACAAATTTTTGCATGGAGCTCTGAAGAAATTTCCTTGCTATTTGAATATTTTAATGTTCTTTTACTCGCACTGAAATTCATCTGTTTGTCTCCCCTTTACATAGCTGTTTACAGTCTGCGCATAGTATGCTGCCGATGTTCTGGTTTTTTAGTGTTATTTTGTATTTACAGCATAACATGCGCGGGCGTGAACAACTATACAAAGGACAGACAAACCGACAATTTCAGTGTAAGAACAAGAACATGAAAATAGCCTGAGCAACAAACAAACGACTTCAGCGGTATTCCGACACCGTCAAAAAACAGGCCATCGGATCGACTTCGAAAACACCAAACAAATAGCATCTATAAATCATTACAGAACATGCGTAGTTAGAGAAGGACTAGAAATATAAATGAATGAGAAGAGAAAAAAATAGAATCAACCAACGTACCGATGGCCGGAACCAACAAAACACACCGACAAATCAAAACCCGACACGATACGGCCTGCGCACTCGATGCAATAAAACTGACACATGCGGTGATCCGACTATTCTGGAGGAGATTACAACGCCCATAACCGATCGTGGGGTTCGGATCTGACAAATAGGAGAGGAACTGACATGTTATCTTTGACGAAAAGATACGGGCTGAACCTCCTTGTTCCAGATGAACCATCCCGTTATCGCAGCTTCTTCGATTTCTTTATCATAAAGAATCTCACGAATCAATGCGAAGTCCAGGTTGTCCCTGAGCTTACCTCGGATCACTACCCGGTTGTGTTAACAATCGGCGTCAAGGTGGATATCTTCCCGCCGAGAAAGAAATCTAATATTTGTTGGAGCATTTTTCAGCTGCATTTGCCCGACAGCGGGTCAAACCCGCGCATTGGTAGCGTTCAGCAGTTTGAAGATGCGGTCGAAAAATTAACTCATGATATAATAGAAGCCACGCAACCAGCTACTAAATCCTATACGGATTCAACTCGGACTACCTTGGACATCCCGTTCGAGGTAAAAGAGACGATTCGTATAAAAAACCGGCTATACAGACGCTTTCATCTGACTGGCCATCCTGAACTTCGGCTTCGTGCAAACGAAGCCAAAAGAGAGTCCCAACAGGCTCTGCAGGAGTTTAGGAGCGACAGGTGGGATGAATTCCTGGCGTCAATCGACACGGATGATCGATCGTTATGGAAAACAGCCAAATTCATGTTGGTTAAGGTGAGGGCTCCGGTTCCCCCCCTGAGGACGGGTGGTTCTCTCGCCATCACAGGGGCGGAGAAGCGGAGCTCTTCGCCTTAATCTACTAAAAGCAGATGACCTCTTCTCGACCCTCAGTCGAGAAGAGGAATAAAGTTGATAAATTCAAGCAAGAAGTTATTTCTTACCAAGGAACTCCTAACCCCGACTACTTGATCAGCCAAATTGTCTCGCCGAAGATAATACATGATATTATCCGAGGTTTGAAAGTCAGAAAAGTTCCTGGTCGCGACCGGATCTCACCGATGCAGCTGAAACGGCTACCTAACAAGCAAATTGCGCAGTTGACTAACATAGTCAACATTTTCAGACTCCAGCACTTTCCATCTTAATGGAAACATGCCCAAATCATCGTAATCCTTAAAAAAGGAAAAAGCCCTCAAGAGCCAAGTAGCTACAGGCCAATAAGCTTGCTTAGCGCCCTTGGCAAGATCGCCGAAAAAGCAATCTTACATGCTCTGATCGGTGTTCTCGCCGACAAGAATATTCTGCCGGACGAACAGTTTGCTATCGGAGGGGGCATGCAGCCGTCCATTAGGCGGCGCGTCTCTCGACGGAGATCAGGCAGGGGTTCGACAGAAGGCGTCACACGGGAGCCGTCTTCCTAGACCTCTCGCAAGCATTCGACAGAGTCTGGCATCTCGGACTCATAGTCAAGATGCTCAGCTTTTGACATCATTTCTGACTGGACGCACTTTCCAAGTGCTCGTCGATAGTGCTCTTTCATCAGTCCGGCGAACCGAAGCGGGAGTACCGCAAGGTTCCCTTCTTGCCCCCATGATCTTCAATGTCTACATGGCGGACTTTCCAAAGATCTCGCACGTGCACACTGCATTTTATGCTGATGATACGGCTTTTTATACATCGACCCACGCGCCCTGGGTGATCACATCCAGGTTGCAAAGGCAGATGTTGAAAGCCTCGAGATGGATAGTCGAATGGCGACTACCAATCAATCGCAGCAAAACCCAGGCTGTGTTTTTCACCCGAAGGCAGCCGATAATTCGTCAGAATATCTACATTCACGGAGTCCCTATCAAGTGGGCTAAGTCAGCACACTATCTGGAACTCGAGTTCGACAAGGCCCTTACGTGGTCTTCGCACCTTAAGAAAGCCACCGGAAAAGCATACGAAATGCTCCGTATGCTTTACCCCCTAATCAATCGGAGAAATAAGCTCAGGCTTGACAACCAGCTAACCCTGAATAAGTCCATGGTCAGATCGGTCCTTATTTACGGACATCCGGCCTGGTACCCGTTCCTCCCAACCTCATCGATTATAAGACTTCAGTCTTTTCGATCATGTGCGCTTCGCACTATAGTAAACGCTCCCTGGTTTGTAAGAAACGCGCAAATCCACTGGGAGACAGATATTCCAGAGCTTCAGACGTTTCTGTCCAGACTACTGGACAAATTCCTAGCGACGGCGTCCCTTTCCGACAATCCGCTATTCAGAGTCACGGCAGCTTCATTGCCGGCCGTTGCCTCAGAGTGACCACTCACGTCGGTCATCACAATCTTGCCTAAAGAACGGCAAATAAACCCTCCGGATAAACGACCTAGTCGCGACATCCGAAAAAATTAACAGAATGCAAGTCAGGGTCTTCAGAGTCAACTTACCCTCCAGGAAGAACAAGTAAGATCCGGCTATTAGTTAAAAGCCGTCTACCAAGCAAAGGCTTTAAAATGGTAAATGAGTTTTTTGTTGAAAAGTCGCCAAGAATGGAAACTTTACCAAATGAACGGATGGAAAAATAATTCCAGCATTTACTCCATCGATAAAAACTTAAACAAGTAAATCCATTCCCTTAACACCTACCAATGCGGAAGTAAGGGAACGCTCGAAAAGCAGTTGAAAGAATGGCCAAAGCTATGACCATATAAATCCGCCACGTCGGATCACCTCTAACTGTCTAGCCAACCAAATCCTACTTAACAGTTGGTCAGTTGATTGCTTGATTCCAAGAATTTCTTCTATCTGTTGAGTTATTCTATGCCTATTCATTTCAATTAGTGCCATATATTTCGTTTTCATCAACCTTGGCCAGTTATCCAGAACGAGGTACATCGCTAAAATTAAAATGGTTTAAAAAACTTTTTAAGTAACTTAAGTCTTTAGCAGTGTTGCCAAATTGAAAGCTATGCGACCAGTCTCCTTATTTTAGTTATATACCTCGTAGGTATTATTGTGATGCAAATATTATATTAAATTTCCATTTGTTCCACAGGCAATTTGGGCAATACCAAGTTGCATACTTTTTACTGTTGCAAGAATTTAGAGTGTCACTTGATATTCGTGTTGTTTCCATTTCTTTATAAATACACGCTATTTCGAACAAAGAATGCTTAACAGAGTGCTTTTTACAATATCTAATACAAAACCTAATGGACAATATCAATGTCACAAATTGATAGTTATTTTTACGAACAATATCATAAAAAGCATTCCCTATAAGCGTATATATCACATTTCTTGTATTGTCAATATTTTTTTACCAACTTATTAACTTCAGATAAAATTAAGATAATTTTATAGTACGATTAAGTCAACATTTTAAGTGTGTATGAATTAAATTTAAAAAGATTTATCAGAAAACACCAAATTGCTTGTTTCACGCGTTTTAGTAACCATGTTAGCATCATCAGGAAATCAGTCAATTTAATCAGATGGAATTTTTATTTAAGAAGGAATACATACACATTCTTCTATTAGAAGCTTTGTGTGTGAAACACTATTCAAAGAGATCTATCACTAAACACAAAATCACTTGTTTTAAACTTTTCGATGCATGATTTGCTAACCATGTTTGCATCATCAGAATATGATTTAATCATATCAGATTTAAGGAGGTGTATTGAGATTTTAGAAGCAATGCAGACACTTCAATACTTCTATTACAACCTTTGGTGTGAAAGAGAAGAAACTTAAAGACGAGTGTTTTGATAATCATGTTAGCATCATCAGAAGATGATTCAATCTCATATTGAATTTCCATTTAACAAACTATACATACACATAAATTCCTCTATTGTAACCTTTGGTGTTCAACGCTAAATTCAAAGAAATTTATAACTAAACACCAAATCACCTGTAAATATAATCTAAATGTGGGTTTTCAATAGGCATATTGCTAGAATAAGTAAATTAATTTATATTTCTATTTTCACCAGCTTATGGAATTTTAATGTTGGTCATGCGAAAGTAATTTGGGAATATTGACATGTGGCAATTAATTTGTTATGTAGAAGGAGATCACGTGAATGTCGTCTTTTAGAACTTCCAGTAACATTGTATCTTTCAGTATGCTAAATGTGAACCTTCAAGCACATATTGAATCACTTAAGAAACCAAGACTAATTTAATTTTTTGCAATATCAACACTCTCTTATTCTGAACCAAGACTTGCAAGTGGATTTGGAACCACTTGCTACCGCAATACAACCATGCTGAGGATTTAAGCAATGCCATAACGTGTGACAAATGTGTAGGAATGTTTTTTTCACGAGAAAAATAATCCATAGACCTGAAAAGTGATGACTCCTTGACTCCCAGCAACTCATCACTTCACTCCAGAACTTCATCCTCGCCAAGCTCATTTCCTCACTCATTTACATCACTCAAGGACAAATTCAATCTCCCCCCTCTAGACTGTTACCCAATTACTCCTTCAAAACACCCTTCATGGTCCTTTCATTCCATTCCTTTTGACTTCTCACTGCTCCAATATGATAAACAACACACCTCAGTATCTACTTTCAAACATCTCTTCCGTTCTGCCCTGAATACACTTCTCCCGACTAACATTATCTTTACAGATGGCTCTAAATCTAACTCCGGAGTGGGATCCGCATTCGTATATTACTCACAAGGCTTCTTTACTCCCACTTTGGTCTCCCACTATCGATTAAGCTCCCAATCCAGTATTCTGACTGCAGAAAACCTAGCCATGGAAAAATCCCTTTCATTCATATATACTCAACCTCCTTCCAAGTGGGTAGTCTGCTCGGACTCACTAAGACACGCTAACTCACTAAGATCATTAGAAAAAGGGTCAAACAAACATCCAATCGCATCGCTTTGCTTAAACCTCATTGAAGATATTCTGGCCCTTGGCTCCTCTCTCCGATTTGTATGGATTCCTGGCCATTGTGGTATTACGGGAAATGAAAGAGCGGACACTGAGGCTAAAAGCTAATAGTTGGAACTCTTTGGAAGGTTGTATTAAATTTAAAGAAATTAAAACAGGCTTTTATACCAACAATTTTCCGTCATTCCCTTCCAGAAGAATATCCACAATTTGGTTCAGATTAAGATCAGTGCTATTACTCATCAATATCTTTTGAGGACTGAACCTCCTCCCATCTGCTCTCAGGGCGGTGACCCCCAGTCTGTCCGGCACGTCCTAACGGTATGTCGCGCCTTCACTAACATCAGGACACGTTACAACCTCTCAAACGATTTGAAATCACTCCTTCGGTTAGACAACCTCGATTTGCTTCTCTCATACCTGAGAGATATATCCATCATAGACTTGATATAGTTCATCCCTTTCCAACAATAGCATCATTCTCTCTCTCTTCTCCTTGCTTTCAATCTTGAGTAATCCAATCAGTCTACTCCATTCTCACAAGCTTGAGTAACATCCCCCAACACTAACTGTATCGCCTAAATCTCCACTTTAAGAACTAACAGCCTTCTTCAACAATATAATATGGTCGCTAAATGGTCACTGTTACCGATGCGACTTCCATTAAATCTTACTTACTTACTGAAAAGTGATAAAACGTAATCTGGCGGTGTTGTGTTAGGAGAATACGATTTGGAGAGTACATACATGATTTAGGAACTCCAAAATATTGAATTGTCATGCTGCAACCTAACTCAACGAATTGAGAATTCAGAACCTCATGGAATAATTCCTGTAAAATTCCATCATACTGAGAGTAAGGCTGTTTTTAGAGTGAAGATCTGGTTTTGGAGTGGCCAAAGGTTGTTGTTCTGGTGTTTTCCTATGCGGATTGCTGTATTAGTGTCTAATCTAGACAAAGGTGCACTGCAGATGGTTACACGCTGAATCTTCTTTTCAACCTAAAATTAAATATGACACACACATTCCTTCCCTTTACATTTTATTCAGTTGTTTGAACCCAGATATGCCTGAAAACACTTTTTTAAAAACAATTGACTTTTTTTCAATTTTTTAATTATTTTTAAGTATATAGAACATAAAAAAAAATATTAGACATTCACCGGAGCCCTATAAGACCTGGAAGCGTCAGGCGTACATATAGGACGTTAGGAACCTAACATATTGTTTTAACTAACCCACTAACAATAATTTTACATATTACATACAAAAAATAACATGAAAATAAATTAAAACATGACCAAGAAAATAAATATTTTTATATCTGTTGGATTCATTCACTATTAGTTCAATAAAGTCGTTATCAAAAAAGTTCTGAAATAATTTAACAGGAGGTTTCTTGGCAGTCACTTCAGAGACATTAGATTGTCATTCATCGTCAGAACCAATAATTTCAAAATCTTTTTTACCCATTTGAAGTCAGTTTTCTTGCGTTTGAGAACTTGGTTACTTTTCTTAGATAGGCGTTTTTTCAATTCGGAAAGTAGCATCGTATACTCCTCATCGCCAGAGTAAGAATTTGCTGAGGAATTAGCTAAATTATTGAAATTTATTTCAACAAGTGCTCTTACTTGAATAGCTGATACATTATCAATTGCTAAATTGTTCTCATCGCCTGAGTCCTCATCGGTAATATCGCCACATGCATTTTCGTGCGAAAGCATATAAATATCCATTCCAGCATCAAGGAAATCATCATTGTATGCTATAGTTAAGGCTTCGTTCTACATTAGGCATTTAAAATATTTAATATGTATTAAAAGAAAAAAAACTAAGATTCGATTTTCAAAAAATGCCCAGCGTCCTACATATAGGACGGCTTTATATTTACTTTTATAAGTAACCTCGTATCAAAAGGAAACATAACCAATTATTATAACTGATTAATTTTAACCTTTGAATATAAAACTAAGAGGACGGAGCCTTGCCTATCTTTACGCACATATAATTGGAGACGGAAACGGCCCTATTGAAACACCACAGATGACTCATTGTTTTGTAATTTTGGTAGTTGGTGTCAATAACTTAAAAGTTTAATAGCAGAATTGTGCAATTTTAGTGTGTTTTAATCAATAATAAGTGCCGAATAAGTGTACCGGAATACTCTTTTTATGTGTTCTAGTGTAAATACATATTAATACTTATTATATTGACAATAAAGGCAATAATATCGGAAGTAAGGTAAACACACAAAATATGGTTAGTTGTGCCTCTTATGGTTGTACCCTGACACGAAAAAATCAAAGTTCAGAAGTAACATTACATAGGTAAGTGTTTTTAATTCTAAATTTGTCAATTATTTAGAAATGAAAACGTATTTTGTTTGAATGAAATTTTAAGGTTATGAAGCCAACATATCACCCGGTACGCATAGACGTAGTCAAATTGATTTAGGTAGGTAGGTGATATTATTATAATGTTATTCAAGATAGTGATTATCTTTTTTTAGCACTTAATTTTTCAACCTATGTTCTAAAATGTTTAGTTTTCTGCGATACTGGACCTTAAAAATTCAGATTATTTTTTAGTTTTCGTTTGATACATATAAAACATGTTACTTTACTCATATAATCTATAAAATATAACTAATAAGACAGAGTGTTACCTTTTTTATAATCCTTTTCAAAAATTATTCTACTAATAAATTTAAATGTTACTTCCATTTTGATTTGGATTTCATGTTGTTCAACCAGTTTATCTTTTTTCAAGATATCGGAAAGATTCCAAATAGAGAAACCCAGTGGATTAATTTTATTAAAACGCCAGACTATTCTAAACCGCAGTAGATTTTTATGTTCCCAGCATTTTGCTAAGGATTGTTTTGATCGAACATCTAAAGTAAATGTGCAACTACTACCTAATGCTGTTCCATTAATTGAAGTAGGCCTTTAAAATATGTAATTTTTTAAAATTTTGATAATCTTCGTTCATAGCATTTACTCTTGAAAGTTAGCTTTTTTTGGTTGTTATGAAAAATGAGTTTATTCTCGAATTTATATCTAACACTTTATTTATGGACTATTTACACGACAAGAATTAATTATATTTGCAAAAAACGCTGTAGTAGATGACAAAAATCGTAGTACATATACATAGTTAATTTTATTTAAAGGACATTAAACACTGCAGAAAGGAAATATGTATTTTAATAATAAATAATTTAGTAAATATTACGGCTTTTTATTTCATTTCGGTATATATATATATATATATATATATATATATATATATATATATATATATATATATATATATATATATATATATATATATATATATATATACATATATATATATATATATATATATATATATATATATATATATATATATATATATATATCCCCTTTGTGAACCAGACCTTGACGTGGTAAAGGGGTTTGAGTAGGGCAATGAAGCTTTGAGCTATGCCGTCTGGAGTCTATGCTCCTGGGAGGGTCACCCCTGGCGGACAGGTCAAGGCGGAGGCTTCAGACTAACACGATCCAAAATCTGCCAACCCGTATTGGACCAGCGTGGCAGATTACGGTCCATACTTTCAACATGGTATTTCAATATGTTGAAATATGACAGTACAACCTCAAACACGGCCCTCATTCCCCGGAGGCCAAGGGGCAACTACCTACGGCAGCGGGAAGACCTGCCCCAAGGCAGAGGGTGCTAAGAATCACCGGGATAGATCAGGCTGCTATTGGACTTTTGGCATTGCAACGTTAAATATACGGACTATGAAAACAGAGGCCCGATTGCAAGAACTGTTAATCGAACTTGACAACATACATTAGGATACTATTGGGCTCTGTGAAACACGAAGAAAGGGTGAAGAGTTAATCAAACTGGAACACCCAACCGTTGGGTTCCACAATCTCATGTGGAACACACAACAACCTGCGTCTTCGCCTAAATGAACACTTTTGTTGGTTGCTTGACCGGAATTAGAAATATTCAGAAATAACTGCCCATATTTTATATCTTTATTCATATATAAACCTATTCCTCCTCCACCCATGTCCAAACGCTCTTTATGCAAGAAATCATATCTTTCAACCTGAAAAACATCATCCAATGTACCCTCCCTCATTCTCTTCTCCGACAACACTAACACATCATATTTATATGCAAAAAGAAGACTCTTAACCTCTGTAAAGTGCCCAGATAGCGTTCTTACATTAAAAATGCAAACGAATATTTCCTCATCTTAAAATAAATATAATAAATCTTTACAATATACCCATTAAGTAAAAAAAAACAAAAATACCAAAACAACCTAATAAACACAAAATAATCTAAACAAAATAAAAACTAGAAAAAAATATATAAACAAAAATAAAAACAATGAGAATTGGCGATAGGATGGGTCCTTGTCTTGTTTCTTTATTGACGCAAAACTCATCGGATGTTCGATCTTCTATTTTCAGCACTGATCTGTTTTTTATATAGATGACACAAAAAAATCAATCAAGTGATCTAATAGTCCCATTTCCTGCAGGAGTTTGTAATGATTTCTCCTTTTTTGCTGTCAAGCGCCTCCCGTAATCAAGGAATCAAAGGAATGCTGTAGGTTTTTTCCGTTATTTCTTGAATGTTATATAGCTGTTGAAAATATGACGGGCGATTTTGCTTGCATGTGGAATGAGAGCGATTAGGCGGAATTTTGACATTTACCTCTAGATTATTTTTTCTACAGTGGTATAAATGCTGATATCGACCAATTTTCGATCCACAACCCGATGATCCCCACTTTCTGATAGATGTTAAAAATATCTACCCCTACTTTTCCCATTCATTTATTGTGAATATTGCAAATTATTGTCAGTAGATGGGAATGTTAATTAAAATAAAATTACTGATGGTTACACCGATTACATCAAATAAAGCTAATTAGTAGTCATTTTTAATAAAATTCCAATATAAATTATGTAACAAATTGAATAGAATATTTACATGTACTATTACACTTCCCAAAGCGTCGTTCCAATTTATTTGTCTCTAACGCATTTTAATATGTTTTATTTCAATAAATTTACCTTCATGGTATTTTAAAATCGGCTTTATATTATAGAACGAGCCTACGGGACTCGAATTATGTAAATAGCGATATTGTCTCGAGTGAATATCCCGAGGCAATTTTTTATGTCTATAGTTCTAAAATCCAATTGAATTTAAATTTGCTATTTTGTTCTTTGAAGTTATTAGTTCAATTTACTCGTCCGTTAACTTCCAAGAAAATATGCAAATTTTATTCTAATACAAAAAACATTTTAACTTGATTTTTCGTATTATTAGTAAAGGTTTAATAGGGAAACCCTTAAAAGTTTTTGTTTCATAAGTGTGTAGTGTACAGGAATGCATATCAGGTTATTCATAGGGATTATTTTAAGAAAAAGAGAATCGCAAATAGTTTTAGACTTATATGTAATTACCATTATGTATTTATAACTTTTGTATTTATAACTTAATTTATACAATTGTTGGTAAATCCCACCCCACATTTATAGCCAAAAGCCATTAACAGGTTATTTTTCAACTGTTCTTTAGATCCTCCATTTACACAATCTTGGAGAGGCGGAATAGATGGTAGTCTGAGGGTGTCCGAAAGAGGTCTAACAACGACCGGCATATATGCGATGAATGCAGCAGGCGAATTCAATTCATACCACCCATGTTGATATTTAAGTGCAGCAGACTGAATGGTGCCTTAGTAAAAGGAGCCCAGCAAACCAAACATTGGGGTGCTCGAAAAATGGATGGATAACTTCAGAACTTTTTACTGAATGGTTGCAACATTTCATTAAGTGCACAAGATTAGAAAAAAAGTGACAAAAATAAATTGCACTTTTACTGGATGGTCATAGCACACATACCAAAGATCTAGATGGCTCGCGATTATGATATAATAATGCCATCTTTTACTGCTCACAGAACACATCCCCTACAACCGTTGGACAGGTCGTTGTTTAAATCATCGAAAAACAATTACAATGAAGCAGCATCTTTGTGCCTACGCTCAAATCCTGGCAGTGCCATAAAACAGGGTAACGTTTCAGGGCTGCTTCGTAAATCGTATCCTAGATCGGTTCGTATGGATGTAGGGCTAGATGGTTTTAAAGCAACAGGTCTGTGGCCAAGCAACAGGTCTGTGTGTAAATATATTATTCGTCAAATCAAGAATCTGCTGATGTAACTGGAAAAACCACACTATCAGGCATCACATTGTCACTCGCTAGAGATACATCGCCACCCAATTGTTGCATCGCCACCAATCGTAGTATGGCTACATAACAGTTCCATTGCCACCAATAGTTGCAACGCCACCAAAAGTAACACCACCCTTAGTACCTAGAGATGCACCACCACCCACCATTCAACTTGGACCTACAACAATATCACAAGATACTGCACACGGTAATAATACTGCAGCTATTGATAAAATCACCAAACACTAATCAAATAATAAAGTTTTAATTGAACACTTTATCTCCTATTCAACCTATATCTCCTATATCAACAGTTATTAAAAAAATGAAGGAAGGTACTAAACCAACAATGGAATTAACTTCAAGTCCCTACCAAAACGAAGCAGAAGTCAATTAAAATATTAATAAGAGGAATAAGCCTATACTGGGTTTTAAAAAAGTTAAGATAGAAAAAAGAATAAAGAAAACTATAAAAAGAAGGAAGACAGATAAAACATGTAAGAAGAATAAAAAAAAACCAAAGACAAAGAATCATAGTTATGGCAACTACTGAGGGAAGATCGCGAAGAAAACATGATCCAATGTGTGAAATGTAAAGGTTGGATAGATGATCTATGTACTGACGCGGAAAGTAAGTGTTCAATCTCAAGAATAATAATTTTGGTTTTCTATTTGTAATTTACTTGGTAATTAAGTTCGAGTTTCAGACTGTGATGATTCTAGTTCTAGTTTTAATTTTTTAGTATTGTCTATTGTTATTAACTATTTTTCTATATAGTTAATGATGTATTTACTGAAGTCTTATTCTACGTACGACTTAGGCTATCGGTGGTACGAATTAGGCGACCAGGCACCTTAATCGTACGTTTTAGGTAGTTTTTTTGAAAAACGTTAAAATACCTGTTTTGATAAAAGCTTTTTGGGTTCCTACCCATGTTCATTAAAAAGCAAATAAATAAAGATTCAGTAGATGCAGAATTTTTATTTAGTTTCATTTAAATTGTACGAAACATTACAGTACTATTTCCTAGAGGGTACGACTTAAGCAACTTTACCCTACGTAAAAAAACATTACTAGTCCAACACAAATTTTTGTTTACAAGCGGTAAAAGAGCAGAACATCTGTTTTCTTTCAAGAATACAATTTTGGCGACAGCATTTTTTGATTGCTATTTTTATATAACCTTTCGACTTCTGAGGTCTGTCGTCAGTGTCAGTTTTTTTTCGGGTATACACAACGCTATGTCGTCATACGCATAATTTTTGCATTTATATTTGATTCCTTTGCATCATATATTGTTTGTGTATTTTTTTACAGATATTGTTAGCGCGATCAGTATTTACTATTAAATTTTATAACTACAAGGTGACATACAGAGTTTTAAAGATGGTTAACCAAAATATGTCTAATATACGAGGATCTTTCGAAAGGTTTTTAGTCTAACAAAAAGAACAAAACATTTTTTTAAATATTTTTCAACGTAGTAGTCACCTTATAATTTAATAAATGGTAGTTCAATAACTTTGGAATTTAATTTAGCGTCGTTTGTCAATGACTTAATCTAGAAATTTTATATCTCGCATATGCCATCTAGAAACCCGGCAATTTAATTAGACAAGTCAACAAATTTAAACTTTTTTGTGGTAATATTGATGAAAATTTGTAGTCCAAAATCCGAAAATGATCGGCTTATTACTGTAACTACTGAGTACTGTTTTTCGTTGATGGTCCGAAGAAACTTTCCATTATTTACCGCTTGTAAACAAAATTTTGGCTTTGCCTAGTAATGATTATTTATGTAGGCTAAGTTTGCTTAAGCTGTACCCCCTAAGGAAATAGTACTGTAATGTTTACTACAATTTAAATGAAACAACATTTTCTGAATCTACAGAATCTTTATTTATTTACTTTTTAATGAACATTCATAGAAACCCAAAAAGCTTTTATCAAAACTGGGTTGGTGGTGGGAACTAATAATTATTTAATATAAAAATGTAAAACGTGTTAAATCTATGAAGAGACTTTACTGAGGATTATGTGAATAAAAAAAAATACATCAGATGTCATACAGCGAGCAAAACTTTAACTTTTTCTTCTTGTGTTCTACAACATCATCTCTTTTTAAAAACCAGATGTGGTCGCCCAACATAGATGAGTTCCAGCACCCCTGCTATCTTCCTTCCATCGTCCTGATGCTTACTGCACGCAAATTTTCCGGAAAAATATTAAAATTGAAGGAAAAAAATGCATTTTTAAGGATATGTGACACTCTAGTATTCCATACGCTCTGAAGACTTGATCTATAAGGTTTTTATAGCTTTCATCTGTCTTGTTACCCAGAAACCCTACACTTACAAAACAGTTCCAAGCTGCCAATTTCTTTTCATTTAATTTTTCTTAAAAACCAAAAATCCCTTATTTGATGTCCAATAAATATGCCTTCTGTTAATTTTGCATCACTTGATTAAGGAAATATTTCTTTTAGGTATTTGAAACCATTACCTTCGTTGTCCAGGGATTCGATAAAGTTTTTCATTACTCTAAGCTTAATATGGAGTGACGAAAAGGGCACCTTTTTTGGGTTACTGAATTTGGATACTGAATTTTGTTCCTTTTTTTTAAATCCTTTCTGTTTTAGTGATACAAAAGTTGCAATCACTTACATGGTCAGTAGGTTCTTTCCACACCATAGGAACAGTAATCGGCATAGAATTTTTCTTGCGATGCATCTCCTGCACTAAATTTACGCGACAACTCATACAGCAAATATGAGGAGCCCAACTTTTAGCTTTGATCTCCAATATGGCACTTATAATATAAAAGGTAGGCTCTTTTAGGTTTCCTGGTATATATATCTAGCTTGTGACTTTAAAATAAATTGTCCGCATATGTAACAAAACTTATCCGACTAGAACTGGCCATTTTGTATAAAATCAACTTAAACACTTAACTGTACCATAAACGAGATACAAACAAACTAAACTATACAAAACAATAAAAACAATAAAACTGCATTAAAAGTTCGTAGAATACTGTGGAAATACCCCCTCTACGGTCTTGTGGTAATTTCTACATTATCCAGTCCAAAGTCATGTACAAATAATTTCAATGATCCCATGATATAAAGGAGATGCAGATACTTGAAAATGAGATGTGCTAAGCCATTTCTTTGAAAAGCTATTTTAATTAATACCTAAATAAAATGCAAAAAAGAGCATTCTCATCAATGATTCAAAAATTATGTCGACTTGTCTTATGGATCGCTTCACGATGGAAGAACCTGTTATAATTGTGTAAACTTAATACAAAAATTTCCGTTAATGTGTGACAACAATTCAGAAACTTTGTTTAATTTTTGTAGGTAATCATGTCCCAACTGACAACGCAATTCACAATCTTATTGGAAAATTTAAGTTCACCGCATCAGTTGTTGATTTAAAAGTGCGTCCACGTAGTGCTCGATCCGGTCAAAATATCGCTAGAGCACGTGAACCTGTTGGCGAACATCCCAGAACTTCACTTCGTCGTCGATCTCTACAGATAACGAAAAGCTCTCTGCATCGAATTTTGAATAAAGAACTGGGCTTGCATGCGTATAAAATTCAATATACTCAAGAGTTAAAACCCGTCAGATCACGTGCATCGCCTTGCGTTAGATAATTTTATTTTTGATAAAGTTAGAGATAGTACAGAATTTGGAATAGAATTACGCTTTTCGACGAAGTTCATTTCTAGCTCATATGTTATTAATCACAGATTAAATCATCTCCTGATTATGCTAAAATGGTTAGCGAAACGTGCGTCGAGAAGTTAAAAAAAAAGTGATTTGGTGTTTAGTGGTAAATCTCTTCAAGTTTAGTGTTTCACACCGAAGGTTCCAATAGAAGAATTTATCTCACAGGTTATGTTAACAAGCAAAATTGTAGGATTTGGCGATATGAATATCCTCGAGCGATTGCAGAAAAGGTTTACGTTCTTTTCGAGTAACAGTGTGATGAGCATTGTGGGCTTGAGGGATTATAGGGTCATTTTTGCACGAAAATGACGATGATAAAACGGTAAATGTTAATGCCGAACGCTACCGCAATGTGTTAAGAGACTTTTTATGGGCCCAATTGAATAGTATGTACCTTAACAGTATTTTCTTTCAATAATATGGTGCCACTTACCATACGGTGGGGGAAATTTTGAATTTATCACGGACATATTTTCCTGGTCACGTCATTTCCCGAAATGGCTTATTCAGAAATGGCTTGTTTAAGATTATGCCCCCCCCCCCCCCCCCCATGTGAAATAAGTTGCAAAATTATGGCAATTTTACGATATTATTTTAAAATAGGCTTCAAAGCAACTGACGGCTGTTACATTTGCAAAGAAGATAGCAATATCAATACGCATCCCTTAGCTCTTGTTCAAAAAATCCCGGGAGTGACACCATAAGGTAAAACCTGTAGAAAAATCACTTATGAATTGTAACAGATGGTTGAACATGTTACTCACTCATGGCTGTACTGATATTAGTCCTCAATAAAAGTGTTAAATTATATACATAGGATAAACATCTGTCACACCTTAGATTTAAGGTCGTGTGTGCTATTATAATATTGTTTGCGAAACTATAGTCACACAAACTTAAAAATAAAATGAGGGATAGACAATAAAGTAAAAATATGTTTTATTGAATCGCCATTAAAGTCGTAAGTTGTAGTGAATTATGAAGTAATATAAAACAACATTGGTCCCTCCTTTTCTCGAATACCTGAAGCGACAAACAATTAAATAACATTGTACATGGACTTCAATACATTTTTAACAATTGAAGTTTACATCACTGCGTTTACTGCGTCCGCTTCACAATCACTGATTTACCATAAGTCGCTAATTTGGCGAATGGTTTGGACATGAACGGCTTCAAAAAGTCATAAACCGATCTGAATTATTGTAGTGAGTCTTGACTTGTATGCTGATCTGCATAGAAGTGTCGAGAATTATTGTTTGGTCAGGAAAATTACATGGTGAATAATTCGGACCGAAACGTTCGATCGAACGCATCGAGGGACATGCATAAAGTAAAAATAGAACAGGAATTCTATTCGAAAAGAGCCCATCGTATTTTCCAGATAAATTATTGAAAAAGATTTTATTTATCTTTTTCATCAGTTGTTTATGGGAAAGTTTTTTATGCAGTCGCGTATGTTTTACTGAAATTATTTGTGGTATATTTTATATATACTATAGTATTGTATTTTTTACATAATAATATAAATTAAGTTGATATAAATATATATGTTTTAATTAAAGTAGAATGATGGAAAGCGATTTTAAATAAACGAACTAAGATTTATATAAAAAATATCGACCATATTTAAATTTTTTATATCCAAGGGTAAATCAAAAATAAACCAAAATTTTACAATTACTTTTAAGTAAATTTTAAGTTTGTGTGACTATAGTTTCACAAACAATATTATAATAGCAAACACGACCTTAAATTTAAGGTATGACAGCTGTTTATCCTATGTATATAATTTTACACTTTTATTGAGGATATACGAGGGTGAATCAAATATAAACCAGAATTTTACAATTTCTTTTCGCAGGCAATCACACGAGCGAGCTGTCAGTGTAGGTGGTTGCACTGCAATGTATTAGTGGAGGGAGAAACGCTCAGTGAGCTGTTTCACTTAGTTCTTATGCCAGTAAGTAAACCATTCGAAATGTTAACTCGGTTGGAGGTTCAATATGGGGACGATTCCCTGTCTGAGACTCAACTGTTTGGTAGGGCTAAAAAGTTTAAGAGTGAATGAGAAAGTGTAGTAAATATAAGTCATAATCGACGTTCCAGGTCAAGTGTCAATGCTAAGAACATTGGTGCAGTTCGCGA
Organism: Cosmopolites sordidus; assembly: GCA_031761425.1. Classification (NCBI taxonomy): domain Eukaryota; kingdom Metazoa; phylum Arthropoda; class Insecta; order Coleoptera; family Curculionidae; genus Cosmopolites; species Cosmopolites sordidus. Next base: position 111,061 of record JARFXV010000587.1, read on the forward strand.
CCTTATCGGAGGTGACCAGCGGCTCACTAATCATGAAATCGTTTTAAAGGTGGGTATTATCTTTGAGGGTGTTCAAACAGTCATCAGAAATCATCTTGGCTTCAATAAAATCTGGGTTCCGAAGTTGTTGACCGAAGATCAAAAAAACATCCGATTGCAAATCAGTAAAAAACTTCCGAATCGATTTCGGCGGGAAGGAGAGACTTTTTTGAAGCGTAAGAAACATTGAAGCGTAGTGACATGTGATGAAACGTGGGTGCATTATTACAGTCCAGAATCAAAAATGGCGAGTAAGGAATGGCGAAGGAAAGACCAAACCTGCGCTGTAAAGGCCAAAACCCTTTTCTCAGCTGGTAAGGTTCTTGCGACCGTTTTTTTTCGATTGAAAGGAAATGTTGCTGACTTATTTTTTACATAATCGACGTACGGTTAATTCTGCTTACTATTGCCAGCTATCGGATGCAACAAAATCTGCTTACAGGAACAAAAGGCGGCGTGTCTCCATCAGAGACATTCTTCTTCTCCATAATAATCCCCCCCCCCCCCCCCGACTTTTTCCTGTGTCCTAAGGAAAAAGTCTATTTTAACTCCGCACACGATTAATGACCTACATCAAAACATGCACCAAGTTATTGGTGAAATTGAACCTCAATTGTGCCAAATTGTTATTGACAATTTCACTCACTGAATGGCCATCTATAGAAACACCCAAGAGGATATTCGTAGAATATTATTATAAAACATATCTGACATGTGTCTTTTTGATGAAAGAAACAGGCACGTTATTTTTCTAAAATTGTTGATTTTATTTCAAAAGGAATCCCAAAGTACTTATTGGAACATCTATTACCTTTAGAAAATGGTGGTCTAACTTTTTAATACTCTCAGTATAATGTGATTTATTACTTCAAATTAAACTGTTTTTTTAACATTTAATTCATTATTTGAAATAAATCTTCATCCAGGGAATAATTTCTTCAGGTTTGGAAAGAGGAAGTAGTCGCTGGGAGTTAAATCCGGTGAATCTAGCGCATCTGAATGTACATGAAAGAGTAGGTAATAGAGTTGTCCAGTAACTATCCGAAACGTGTGTGCAGTCGTTGTATAGTGGAGAATATAATGAGACATAACAAGATTTCCAGAAAACCATAGCCATGACTATTTCTAGAGAGGGAATCGTTTTCGCCTTCTTTGTCACAGTGTTTAGAGCATCGCTTCTCAACCTGGGGGTTGCGTTGAGGAACATGGGGCTCGCAATGTGTTCAGAAAATAAGATCCGCATACGAAACATTATTTTGTTAAAGTTTTTTAATTTAGAAACAAGTGTTAGGAAATTGAACATTTCCAGGTAATAACAATATAATAAAATAAACTTAAATAAAATGACATACAAAGTTGTTTGAAATAATAATTTAATGCGATGTTAGATTTTGTTTTTCACTTTAAAGTTTTGCTAGACGTGGATCATCATTGCAAATACACATAAGCAAATTATTTTCCAGTGATAATAGACGATTTCTAATTTTTAATTTTTAAAGCCACCATAAACGAGAAGCTTTTTTTCGCATAAGTAAGAAGTAGCAAAGTTTCCGTTGCTAAGCTTCCGTATTCACATCGTCGTGAAAGCAAAAACTAATCTAAATCTTGAGTTAAAAATTCTAGTACTGGAGTTTTGTCGGTCGATATTTCAATAAGTTGGTTGTGAATTTCAAATTTTGATCCAACGGATTGAGAATCCATCTTTTCGACATATCATCGTTGTTATCTGGAAAGTATTCCAGTAACTGAATGCTCCCTGACATGTAATCAATAACAAAATTTTCTAAATCTATATTTTTGGTAATATAATCCGAAATTAAAGTGAAGGCGCAACAAAACTGTAATTTTCATGGCGTATAATCCAAATACCAAACTTCTTGATGAAGGCATTGACTTTGTCTGTCATTAGTAACATATTTTTGTTATTGCCTCGTAAACTTGTATTCAAGTCATTCAAATGTGAAAATATATCACGCAAGTAAGCCAGCAGTAATAAAGTTTCCCCATCTTGTAAAAACTATGAAAATGAGCAATTCTTACCTGTAAAGATATTAAATTTGGTTTTGGTTCATGGTTCATCCCGCAATTCAAAACCGTCTCTAGAACCACCTGACTTGCAACAACCACCAGACTTCAGTATGAAAAAGCAGTGAGTCGTATTTGGCAACCCATTACTCTGCATAATGTGGAAAGTAATCTAGTCTGCCGTTATCTTCTGGTAGAACATTTTGTAAATTATCTGGCATATTTTTCGTAGCAAGGGCATTCCTGTCAAGAAAGCAGTGCGTCCATTCCATATGCGGCATAATGTCTTTTAATTTCACTATCACACCACAGTTCTTCCCCATTATCGCTTTCGCGTCATTAGTACACATCGCAATGCATTTACTTTTAACTTCTAAAAGTATTTCGCCAGTTTTCGTCTAACGGACAAAACACAAAAATTACGCCAAGTTTGTCAGGTCTGTTGACTCGTTAAATTGAATAGCAAAAAATTCACTTAATTTAACCTTTTCTATTATTTGATCGTGAACATCACTGGCAATTTTATTAATACGTCTGGATATTATAGCATTTGAAAGTGGAATAGTTTTAAACTTTTTTGCTTCTTCCGGACTTACCATCACATTGACCATATCAATGGCAGCGAGTAAAATGAGCTTTTTCGCAATCGTGTGATTTGTTGATTTGTTGATTTGTCAAGACAATTGAAAAATTCTAATGGTTTGTTTTGTAAAGATGGGTGTTTTGTTTTTAGATGCCCGATCAATTTAAAGGCCTCATGCTTTCCGTGGACAGAACTTGTTAACAAACAACACATTGCGGCTTGTCATCCAAGGCAATAAATCCATAATTTAAGTATGTTTTAATGTACAATCTGATCTTTTTTCTTTACTGTTTCACCAGATGTAGACGGTGCATTTCATTGTGTCACAAATGTGTCCATTTTATTTAATATTATTAATTATTAATTTATTTTTTTACTACCCTGTTATTCATTTATTGAACACTGAAGAGAAGAAATCGTAGTACTTGATTTCGAAAAGACGTAATTAACAATGAAACTCTTCTCGTTCCTTTGTTTTTATTGCCAAAGCGCATAGCTTGTACGAACCTGCCTGTGTGCGGGGTCGGGCTATTTTACAATTGCGTACAAGTGCAGGGCACGGGTTTGAACTGGTAAAAGTAATATAAGGACAAGGAGTTACATAAATCTGGTAGTTCGATATTTTTGGATGTGTGTGATATTTCGGTATATTCACACATACATCCGTCATTGAATTTGCGCCATCTCTGAGTCACGAGGAGATTTTTTCGAACGACCCTCGTAAATATTTCAACAAATGCATGTATAATATAGTAGTGTAGGATGCTTTTTATCTTTGCAACAAGAAAATATAATATACGAGGTGCGTAAATTATGTGATGAGACTGCTGACTTGACTTCCCCTTTGGTAAGGAGCCAGGCCAACATCTGATACGTCTTCTGTGCGAGTTTGAACTCCCTTGAGTCAAATGGTGGTACGTAGCAATTTTTTTCGTGAACCAGATTTTTTTAGTGCCTTCGGAAAATGAGTGATAATAAGATGTTGATCCATACCAAATGTCTTACTGGCTAATTGTCTTCAATAAATATTAATATAATAAGATCAGGTTTACAGTTTTTAAGAGAGACTGGATATATTTAGAAGCCACTTATCGATGTGTATCGAGGCCACTTCCCACTTGTCTCAGAAAATATTTAATTTGTGAGAGATTTGGACATCTTGACAACCAAGATCAAGGGTAGACTCCGGAGATCTCTACGAAATGCAATATTATCTTTGCAGTATAGAGCCATACATCATCTTGCTTAAATATGCATTTCTGGATTATTTTGATGGAATGGAAATGGGTAAGATGCCAGGATTCTGTATAATGTTCGATAAGCAGGTCTGCTTGCTTGAAAAATTATATATTTGACCTTTTAACCCATGCGTTCCCTCCCTTTTAACCCATTCATAGTCTCTCTTTCAGACAGCATGCAAAACAATACAAAATCGCCATTATACATTAAACACCATTCCATTTCGTATCATAGTTAGAATGTCGACGGCATAACTCTAGTTCGCAACTGAACTAAGACCGACCACTTAATATATTGGCAACAAGAATGTTGGCATATTGTGCTACTTTATTTCGTTGCAGCAGCGTATAAAAGAAGTTTGAATCATATTATATTAACATTATCGATATATAAACGGAGGCCTAAATTAAATGTCAGAGTAAAATTGAAAATAAAACGACTTTTTTATTGATTTTATGATTGGATTTTTATTGAGTATTGAACTACCTCCGATTAAATTTGAAATGGATGGGCAAATGATGGACAAATGGACGTTTCCGCTTCGGCTGCAATTCAAGATTCTTTTCAAAAAATTTTCGATTACAGTTTGGATAATATCTTATAAATTTAATATACATGGTGTAAATGAAATAGCTTTTGTGTATTCAATCAACGATTCTTCACATCATTTAAAAGAAAGCGTTCCATATAAAAAGAGTCAAAAGCCTACGGGCTTTAAAATTACATTTTAATTAAATATGTGTAAATGTATATTTGGCAATTATTAATTGAAGACACGAGTGGATGTAGGTGCTATATATATATCCAGTTTTCATTTGGCTAATTGTGAATGAAGGGGGTATGCTACATTATTTCTCAATAAAAGAATGGAAAATGGTAATATGAGCACCTTCATTTAACTGGTTGCATGAATGAAGATGTTATGCAGCTCACATAGCTCCTTACTTCATCTACGTCAATCTTACTATCCACTTAAACTACGTCATTGTTTACCTATCAGGTTTGAAGTTACATTCCGACTGGTATTTTAATTTAAGCAATGTATTCTATTATTTTGTGAATATTTATAAAAGTTACAACTATAAAGTTACAAATATTTATGAAAGTTACAAGCCAGTGTTGAGGAAAAGAAAGGATGCCATAAAACCTAAAACAGCGTCCTAAACATACAGCATCACAAAAAATGGAAGTAATCAAAGAGTATGCAAAGAAGCTCTGTGAGCTTTATATCAAAGCCCAATATTTAAGCAAAATATTTAAGTTTCAGCATCTCCTCTGGATAGCAGAGGAAGGCATTCAACAGTCCACAAAAAACAAGTTAAGGACTTTGTTATGACACATATAAAAAGGTTTCCAGTGGATGAGTCCCACTACTCTAGAAATAGAAATCCACATAAAAATACTTTTTTTCCTCTTCTTAATCTAAGTAAAATGCATGACTTATATTTAGAGGAATATGATCAATAAAAACTTACCGGGATGTTTAAAATTAAGAATTGTTCCTATTCCAAAATGTTTGTGAGAGAATTTCATTTATCATTTGGAAACCCAAAAAGTGATACACGTACTTGTGATTCAGGTGAGGCAAACGAAGAGCATAAAGAAAATTGCATAGCCGGAAATAAAGCGTTCAAAGAGGACAAAGAAAAAGCAAAAGTTATAAACCACACAGTTCATTACAATAGGCATGCAGCAAACAACTCCACTTCCCAAACTAACGACTTCTAAGGCATTTTACCTTCGCTAATTGTGTTTTACAATTTTGGAATACATATTGCAGTAAAAAATACAGAAAAACCCTCTTTTTATACCTGAACTGAAGATATGGCAGAGGAAGTGCGGAAACATGTAATTCCCTACTGAGATATACCGTGAAATGGGGTGACTTTGCCTTTTGGGGCGACTTTGCCCAATTAAGCCCGAAAATACGTTAAATGTATCCGTACTTAAACGCAACGTGGTATGTGTCACTTGGAAATTATTGTGGGGGGTATACCGCGTCTCTAACGTCGCCTGAGCGCTTGTCGTCAGTTGCAAGTGGCAATTACAGTGTCTTTAAGCCAAGCCTATTTTTTACGCCTATTTTGTGTGTTTCAAACTTCCACTTGGCTCCAACAGTTAACTACGATATACTGAGGTAAGTACTTAGTAAAAGTTCATTATACTATTTAGGATAATGATGGTATATAATATATCTGAAAAAACACAATTTTTGAGGTTAAAAATGTGGTGGGCAAAGTCACCCCGTCAACAGAACGCATTGATTACAGATAGTAGCTTTGCCCGACCAATTGTTCGCATTTGTAAAATCCATTAAAGCTAGACATTTTGTTTCAGAAAGATGCCCAGGATTTATAAGAAGAAATTAGGACTACGCCAGTACCGGAATTATTCTGACGATGTGCTCGCTCAAGAAGTTGAAGACATACAGAATGGTAAAATGTAGCAAGGCAGGCTTCGCTTCAATACAAAATTCCTAGGAAAACACTGGACAATAAGCTAGCACAGCGACATTCAAAAAATTTTGGCGGACAAACGATATTTTCGATAGAAGAAGAAAAAACTATTTTGCATCAGATCTCAACGTGCGCAGATTGGGGTATGCCGCTGGATTCCTTTGATATCAGATTAATTGTAAAAGAATATCTTGGTACCCTGGGACGTGTTGTACAACAATTTAAAGATAATCTTCCTGGGGACATGTGGTATAGGAATTTTTTTAAACCGACATCTAGACGAACTCACCGTTAGGAAATGTCAGAATGTAAAAAGAGCAAGAGCAACGGTTGGAAGAGGACTTATATCATCTTATTTTGATCATCTGGAGAGGTCTTTAGAAAATATTCCAACGCAGAACATTCTTAACTTTGATGAAACCAACTTCTCGGATGATCCCGGATCGAAGAAGATGGTCTTTAGAAGAGGTGTTAAGTATCCTGAAAGGAACATCAAGTCCACCAAAAGTTGCATATCAGTAATGTTTGCGGTGTCTGCTATTGGAGAAGTGCTACCTGTTTACGTCGTATATAAGGCGGAGCACTTATGGAGAACATGGATTGAAGCCGGCCCTAGCGACACAAGGTACGGGAGAACCACGTCAGGGTGGTTTGATGGGCCAAATTTTGAGGAATGGTTCTTACAAATTATTGTCCCGTGGGCAAGAAAATTGGAAGGTTCTAAATGTATTATTGGGGATAATCTGAGTTCCCACCTTAGCACAAAAGTTATACAGCGTTGTGAAGAGCTAGATATAAAATTTGTATTTCTGCCTGCGAATGCCACCCATCTTTGCCAGCCCTTAGATGTGGCTTGTTTCGCTCCTATCAAAAGAATTTGGAGAACCATTTTAACAGATTACAAAATGAAAAATCCACACAGTGTAAGCTTGAAAAAGTCGGTTTTCCCAAGACTAGGCATTGTTCCAGTGAACCGCCAAGAGGTGTTGAAAAAAAAATACCGGGTGCGCCTTCGAAAGCTCATGATGAAACTCCAAGGGTAGTGAGCGAAATACTCCTCAATTATCTGCAAGCTTGCAGAAAAGGAGATTATCCTGCTATTCCCGCAGGAAAATCTTTTTCCTTAATTGATTTGCAACTTTCTGAAAGTAAGCAAGAAAAAAAAATGTATCTATAGAATATCCTAAACCTAGAGCTGGTTGCAGCAAGGATATTTCACATTCTGGGCCCCAGAAGAGAAAGACACAGCATCTTGAAACAGACTCTGACGACAGCAGCGACTCAGAGGATGAACATATGTCTTTATATAATAGCTCAGACGGTGCAGAAAGTTTTTCGGGTTTTTAAATAAATATGCAAGTGAATCCAGAGAAACTTAGCATCGATGATGTAAAATTTGGCACAGGCAAAAAAATATTTTACAAACACTACGTGGCCAAAATTATAGACATCTATGAAAGCAGCGACGAATTTTCAGTTAGTTGCCTTCGCACAAAAAACAAAACAGTTTTCGTCTTTCCTAACGAACCCGACATTTCTGATGTAAACTTGAAGCAAATCGTTGGTGTTCTTCCTACACCTGTAAGCTGCCGTCGTGGAAGAATTATTTTTGGGGTTGACTTACCGATCTATGTAAATTAAGCAAAAATATGTCTTATATCTTACAACTTAAAATAAGTTAATTGCTTACTTATGTTATGTTACCATGTTCAAGTAACAAAAAAAGTGTTTTTTACCTTACAAGTGATAATGAGTTACGTAGTTGAATAAATTTGTATTTTTTATAAATAAATATGTTAAACTACCTATATAATTATTTGTAACCAACAAAATTGGTTGATATATATATTTTTCAAAATGTGTTTTGCGTAATTACGCTTTAAAATGGGGTGGCTTTGCTTTATCAATAAAATAAGAGAGTGGGCAAAGACACCCCATATAGGCAACTAACTTTGCCCACCCAGTTGTTTATTTTTATTATTTACATTATTTTTTTAATGAGCAAAAAACAACATTATTGTATTGTCCTTATGTACTTGTAGCATAGATCATACGATTTCCAGAAAATACAACATTTTATGAAACAAGAACGGTTTAAAATTCAGAATTGGGCAAAGTCACCCCATTTCACGGTATAGAAGTAGACGAAAGTATCGTGGGAAAAGGCCACTTGATCATCTGGTCGGACTCATGTGCTGATATGTACTAATATCTTATATTGCCCCGATTCGTTCCTTGTTTTGGTCATACATTTCCAGAAGTTGGCCACACCTACTTGGATTCCGATAGAGATTTTGGGAGAATAGAAAAGGTATTACGAAAACATGACACTGTACTTATACGAGATAAGTACCGAGAAATAATTTCAAAGGCTAACCGAAAAAATCAGGTCATTGATATGGCTCATCATTATAGAAAGATCAGTGATCCACTACAGAAACTTTCCCTGAATATTAATGAACCAGTGAGATTTAGAAATGATATAAAATGGATAAGAGTCGAAGAGTATGGTTTTTATTTATATAAAAAATCATGCGATGAAACTGTTCCATTTACAAAAGTTAATATCCTTCAAACTAAGAAAAGAATATCAGCACCTGACAATATTGAAATTAAAAAAGTTTGTATGTAATATGGGACTATCTTTGATGAAAAGAGGAAAAATATCCAGGTATTACTGAAGTTTGTGAAACAAGAATACCGATATTTTTATGAAACTATTCTTGAAAATTAATAATATTTCATGTTCAAGTTTTGTAATTGTAATGTAATTCAAGTTTTATATTTAACCTTTGTTTTGTTAATCTAGAATTAATATTTTGTTTAATACATTCCTTTTGTAACATTTATTCATTGGATATTTTTTTTTTTTAGTTTTGCACATAAACTCAAACCTTCAGTTAAAAAAACATTTATTAGCAATAAACTAAACATGATGCCATTTGTGCCAAGCATACGCAAATGTTTGCATAAAAAAAACTTTGACCTACATTTATTCAAAAGTTTAATTTTGTCACATAACACCCCAATCCACTAGTGTATTCAATTGATTATTATCTAATTATTAAATTACAAATAAACTAGTGAATGTTGTTAAAACATTTTCTTTTTATATCATTCCCTACACCAGCTACGAATGATGCAGCAACATCTCAATCAATCCTATACCCACGACAAAGAATGATATATCAAAATGGTGACAAAAATTATTTCAGTGTATCAGTGCATCTATTTAAGTTTCATTTAAAAACATAAATCTGTTATTTGTCCGAATATGATGATCTGTTTCTTATCTGCGGAGAAGCTTGTATTAAGAAGAACGTATTTGAGCTGAAGTCGACCAGATTAGACTGCTAAAACGTTTTCAACGTGTTCGTTTTGAAAAATGTTAAATGGTGCTAGGCTTGCATATATTCAAATTGTAGATGTTTTAAATATTTAATTTCATAAAGCAATTAATTATGTGTTTCTTAATGTGATGTGAATCATACCAAACATCGTATAACATGAAAAATTAGTGCTAGTAATTTCAACTTTTTAATTAATTTTTTTTTTTTGTAATTAAACAAACCAAATTTATGCTGAAAGGTATTGAAAAATGGCAGTACAAATATTGCATTTTATTTTCAAATAATATCTTGAGAAGAATAATTGCCGACGTTGCAAATTATTAGAAAAATGCTGTAAAATAAAATATTTTACAGCATTTTCCTAAAAGTTCTGACCTTTTTTCTGCGAAAAAGGTTGCATTTCGGACACATGTTTTAAGAACTTTTTGTTCAAAATACTGTTAAAATCATTGATGTAATTTTCGAAAGTTCTGTTTCAAATTTTCTTTACATCCTGTATAACAAGTTAGATTTCGCTTTTGAGACCATCACTGGTTTGTGACTTGCTGGCACAGATCTTGGATTTCAAATATCTTCACAAAAAAAAGTTGCAAAAAGTCAGTAGCCACCGATAACCCCCCGGGGCCAACACCCCCCTCAGGCTATCAACCCTTGGTTATGTGCTTACCCATAAGTCTATCAGGAAGCCTACCGACTTGCGAGTGACCAACGTAGAACACTTCTCAGAAGGCATTCGGCCTTACCCAGCCTTTAACTAGTGTGACTGATGGGTAATTCGTTGTCGGATTTTACACTCTTGCTTTACACTCTTACATTTTACACTCTTATAGAAACAACTATAAATATTTATGAAGTAAATACCGCGCCAAAACGGTTTCGACACAGCAGCAGCAGGTCGCTGCTCTTACCGTCCGCGCCAACGCAACCTGCTTTTATTTTGAAATAAAACCTAAACGAGACCATTGCTATAAAAAACTATATTTCGATGGATCGAGATACACAGTACGATGAATTATAAAAAACATTTTAAAGAAACTTTTTGTTAACAAAAAAAAACAGGACACCGAAAAAAAAAATAAAGCCAGCAATCATTATTTTCATTTAAAATAGTCTCCTTGCGCGTAAATAAAACGTTTTGCATGGTCAATTCGGTTGACGAATGATTTTTTGAGCTCTACCAAAGCTATGTCCAAAGCTATGTTCAGTATGGCGGTCGACGCCTTTTGAATTGCTTCAATATTAGCATAATGCTGACCTTTCATCGGCAAATTAAGTTTTTCGAAGAGGTAGAAGTCACAGGGTATCAAATCAGGCAATTATGGTGAATGATGATGGTTAAAATGTAATTTTTTGTCAAAAATTCGGTGATGAGCATCAAGGGATGGGAGGGTATATTATCGTGCAATCATATCGCTTCATAATACCAAGATAAAACACAGCATTGATCGTTTGACCAGATGAAGCGAACTTCTTGCGCACATTTTCCTCCAAATCGTAGAAACAAATGAACATTGTTTTGATTTTTGACTTCTCGAGACGGTTTTTCTTCGAATTTGGCTCGCTCGAGTGCTTCCATTCGGCACTTTGGTGCTTGGTTTCTGGATCATATTGAAAACGCCACGTCTCATCTCCAGTAACAATACTGTACTTGAAGTTTTCGTCATTTTTCGACACTTTAATCCATGGCATTAATGTTTGAAAACAATTTCGGACAAATATCCGCCGCCGGAGAAATAAAATAAAGCGCATTCTGTTAATTCAATTGCCAACCACTTTTTCAAGCAATTGGAGTCTTATGTCTGCAATTGTCTTAGGTATGTTGACTTTCAAGGCGTCAATAGTTGCTGGTTTATTGGCATAGACTAAATATTTAACATAAGCTCAAAGAAAATAATCTAAAGACGTTAATCACATGACCTTGGTGGCCAATTAGCAAGTCCGTTTCTTGAAATAATTTTCTCACCGAATTTTTCCCTCAATTATTATTGCGTTGGCTCTATGGCATGTGGGGCCATTCTATTTGAACCACATCTCATTCTGACCAATACCATTTAAATTCGCAATTAAATAATCATTGATCATTGTTCTGTAATAATCTTCATTAACGGTAGCATGCTTTCCAGCTTAGTTTTTAAAGAAATACTGCCCAATAATGCCACCGGCGTACAATCCGCACCATACGCTGCATTTTTCTGGATACAACGGTAATTGGTGGATCATTTGCGGATTCTTTTCATTTAAAATCCGGCAATTTTTTTATTAACGTAACCAGTTAGCCAAAAATTAGCCAAAAGCTTCGTCACCAAACAAAATTTTCTGGGTAAATTCTAGGTCAAGTCGCAATTGATTTGGACCCCATTCACTGAATGTACGACGCGAGCGATAGTTTTGCGACTTAGGTTCTTTCACAAGCTGGATTTAAATTTGGATCTATCAACACTATCAGAAACACCAACGATATTTTCTTCGGAACGCACAGTTTTTTTGTCTTGTTTTGTTTTAATGTGGAGCAGCATACAATACGTTCGGAAATTGTCGATATTTCAGCGAATATCCACGTTCGGCGTTCGCTCGGTTGAGCGATTATGTGCACAATAAAATTTACAAAGTGCTCTATAACTTGGGCGCACAGAATACTGCTTTTGATAATAAATTTCGACAATTTGCAAACATTGCTATTGCTGTTAATCATTTCACGATGATTTGTCAAATTATACTGAATAATGATGACACTAGAGGCGCGCAAACTCACAGTTCGTTTGACAGCGACCCCAATCACAAGTTCGAACACACTAAAAAAAATCATCCGTTATGTATGATGACTCTGCAGTACGATTTTGAACTACCTAGAATCACTTGGTGGTCCGTAGTAATTATTTTCGTTAACCGGATTTTTCCAGTGCGTTCTAAAAATGGGTAACAACAAGGTTTATTAAACTTGAAAAGATTTACCACTAAACACCAAATCACTTTTTTCAACTTCTCGACGCACGTTTCGCTAACCATGTTAGCATCATCAGAAGATGATTTAATCTCCTAATAAACATGGTTTATGGTAGAACCAGGTAATGCCGGTTAGGAGGTAATACCGGTCATTACTATTTCTGCCATATTACTGCGTTCTCGCGCAGACGCACGTATAAAGCGGGAGGCGTGACCTTACCCCGCACAGACGCACCGGCCATGTTAATTGTTTTCGGGCCTACCTGAAGTAAATTTTCGAGGTCAAACAATGATTGTTGTTATTAAGTTAAGTCATCGTGATTGTTTATTATCTCACGTTTCTTATATTGTTACCAATAATTGTTGTAGCATAATTATCAAGCATCCCAAGTGATAATAGATTTGGATTTGTTTCGACTCTTTGTCGTCTCGAAGTTTTTAACCTTAAAATGTTTTTACGGAAATATTTCCAGGCGGGCAATGCCGATCACGCTGACCGGTATTACCCGCAAGTAAAATTAGTACAAGGTCAGTTTTTTTAATTTATTTTAACCATTGTATATTATATCAGAATGTCCAATAGATGAAACCAACCAAGTTCAAAGGCGTCATGGGGCCAAGTTCAAAGGCGTCATGGGGCCAAGATCAATTACACAGAGCTTTTAAACAAGGATGATGAGTAGATGGACAAGTGGATGATGAATAGATGGGAAATCTATTAGAGAAGCAGCTCGATCTACTTGCGTGTAATTTCAACGCTTTAAGAAAGATTCAAGAACAAGAACCTTGATAGCCCACAGAAGTGGGAATAAATCCAGTTTTCACAAAGGAACAGAAGATGAAATAGCTTCCCACGTTAAGTTCCTCGGTGAAATATATTATGGAGGAAAAAAATCAAAAATAAGATGGCTTATGAATATGCTGTAAAAAAACTTAAGCATAATTTTAACGAAACTCTTGAATTATCTGGCAAGAACTAGCTCAAAGGCTTCATAAAAAAATCATTTGTCCATCACGCAAGCTCAAGACATGAGCCTGAATAGAGCTACTGCCTTTAACAAAAACGAAGTTGCTAAATTTTTCAAACTTTTTACATATCTAATGGATAAATATAAGTTTCTGCCAAGGAATATATGGAATGTAGGCGAGACCGGAATTTCCTCAGTGCAAAACCCTGGTAAAAGTAACGTGTGGGGTCTATAACCACCGGAGAAGGAGGAAAGACAGTTACGGCTGTGTGTGCTGTGAATGCTACCGCAGTTTACTTCCCACCAATGCAAATTTATCCACAACAGAGATATTAATCTGCTTTAAAAGCAGATGGCCCTCGTGGAACTGTCAATCGGTGTTCAAAAAATGGGTGGATCAATTAAGATCTCTTTGTAGATTGGCTGAAACATTTTCCGGATTTCACCAAATCTTCAGAAAATGAGCCCATGTTGTCAACATAGTGATATTATCATTGTCACCACATGGCTCGCATAGGATACAGCCTCTGGATGTTTCCATCTATGGTCCGTTTAAAGCAGCTTATAAACTCTTCACTGTTCATGAAAGCTTTTCAAAAAGTAGCAACCATCCTAAAGGCTGAAGCAAGTTTTGCTGCTACAGGAATATACCCTTTAAAGCCGGGCGTGTTTGCAGATGAAGATTTTATGGCTGCTGATATTTTAAACAGCAAGGAAATGGTAGAAATACGAGACCGGCATAATAAGACCCCAGATGCCCAAATATTATTAGATGAAACTAGTGATCCACCAACTCATTTCCAGACAAACTCCCCTTAATCGCCATCACTTCTTGATAAAATTGAACCAGCCCTGGTAAATAATGCACCAACGACTTCCAAACTCGAGCAATGGACTAACTTTTATAACAATTCAATTCCTTCAACTTTAGGAGTTCATAAAAGTACCACTGCTAAGGATCCTTTATCGCTGCCAAATAAGTCAAGAGACAAGAAAAATGTGTACTATCTCTCAAACAACAAGCAATCGTCCGAACAGGCAATCCTAACAAAGAAGTTCGGGTCGAGAACGAAATTAGAAAAATGGCATAAGAGAAGAAAAAAGTAACTCTCAAAACCAAAACTGGAAAAAAGACAAGGAAAAGGAAAGGTAAATCAATTGATGTGAAAAACACCCCAGATGCCCAAACCATATTAGATGAAACTAGTGATCGACCAACTCATTTCCAGGCAAACTCACCTCAATCGCCATCACTTCTTGTTGATGATATTGAACCAGCCCCGATAAGTAATGCACCAACGACTTCCAAACTCGAGCAATGGACTAACTTATATAACAATTCAATTCCTTCAACTTTAGGAGTTCATAAAACTACCACTGCTAAGGATCCTTTATCGCTGCCAAATAAGTCAAGAGACAAGAAAAATGTGTACTATCTCTCAAACAACAAGCAATCGTCCGAACAGGCAATCCTAACAAAGACGTTCGGGTCGAGAACGAAAATAGAAAAATGACATAAGAGAAGAAAAAAGTAACTCTCAAAACCAAAACTGAAAAAAAGACAAAGAAAAGGAAAGGTAAATCAATTGATGTGAAAAAGACCCCAGATGCCCAAACCATATTAGATGAAACTAGTGATCGACCAACTCATTTCCAGGCAAACTCACCTCAATCGCCATCACTTCTTGTTGATGATATTGAACCATCCCCGATAAGTAATGCACCAACGACTTCCAAACTCGAGCAATGGACTAACTTTTATAATAACCTCATTCCTCCAACTTCAGGAGTTCATAAAACTACCACTGCTAAGGATCTTCTGCCGCTGCTAAATAAGTCAAGAGACAAGGAAAAATGTGTACTATCTCTCAAACAGCATGCAATCATGCAAATAACAGCATGCAATAACAGGAACTCCTAACAAAAAAGTTCTGATCGATAAAGAAAATAGAAAAATGACAAAAGAGAAGAAAAAAGTAACTATCAAAACCAACACTGATAAAAAGACAAGGAAAAAAAGTGAAAAAGACTAAAAAGAGTTCAAAACAAAAACAAGAAATATGAAATGACAGACCTGCATGAAGATGAAGGTAATGACAC
Organism: Cosmopolites sordidus; assembly: GCA_031761425.1. Classification (NCBI taxonomy): domain Eukaryota; kingdom Metazoa; phylum Arthropoda; class Insecta; order Coleoptera; family Curculionidae; genus Cosmopolites; species Cosmopolites sordidus. The sequence continues at coordinate 126,764 of JARFXV010000587.1, forward strand.
TGATGAGGACTTGGAAATTAAATGTATAATATGCATGATTATGGGCAAAACAACGAGATGTGGTATAGATGTGTGCTGTGCGGTCTCTGGGCTCACACAGACTGTTCAGGTTATGACTCTCCTGAGGGTTATATCTGAGACTTATGGCTCAACAAAACTTGACCGGTATTATCAACTTAGTGACTGGTATTACCTGCCATGGTGCTTAATACCGGTCAAAATCGTTTATTTTATAAATATTGAGTATGACAAATTTGTTTTACTTATTGGTCTCAATTATTGTGATTCTGTTAGAAGAATAGTTAAATTTGATAAATTATTAATTATTAAATATATAAATTTGATAGTTAAAGTTGATTATTTATCCTTAAGTGTCCTGTAATATGATGTGTTGATGATTTGTTTATCCCGCTTGTCCAAAAAGCTTCTAAACTATATTTAGGGTATCGTTTTATATAACTCAAGAAAATCAGGCAACAACATTTCTGGTGCATCCCAGGAAACCGATGTCATAACTTTTCTTAACTATAGAACTATTTATATCTCCTTTAATGCACTTCTATCAGTTTTTAATATATTTTTTTTGCTATTCAATTAGCTGTTTTGATTTTAGCAATATGTATTACTGGTTTTATATCTTATTCACAGAATATAATCTCACATCTTCAGATAGTAATCTAAAAGTTCAACTGCGATAAAATAAACCTCTTAAGATGCTAATGAAATTATCGCAAAACGTCTATAATGTAGTGAGTACTACGAATGGATGTACTTCCAGATAAACATCCATGCATATTTTGCAACTAACTCTAAATTTCATTTTATTATATTATTACAAAGAACTGTTTAAAAAATGAAACGGTTTAGATGGTGTTAATTTAAAATGAAACGCATCATTTACACAAAGTTATTATTTATTGTTCATATCACAATTATAATGAATTTGACCATGAGAATATCCTACCCGTTCGTATGTTATATGAACGCAATTTTATTCACTTTACAAATTAAAGATTAGTGTATTAGCTTATTACTTAATCTAGGTTAAGATCTAATTAGTTTGTTTAACATTAATTACTTGTAATAGTGACATGTTTTCTAAATAAGTGGATCTAATGATGATGCATTTTAGAACATATTCTACTTTACGAAAAACAATGGAAATATAAAGAAATAAACTATTTGAGTTGGTTTTTTGTATGAAATTATACTGTTTAAAAATACACACTTTCAATATTCATCAATATATAATAAATTAGAAATACGAAAACAGAGGGAAAGGGCAGATAATTTTTCGATAAACGGCCATGCGGCTGGAAAAAAAGGTGTTTTTCATAGCCTTCATAAATTTCAAGCCAATATGATATCGTTTTATCGTGACGGTCTTTCTACTTATAAAGAGTGGTAAAATAAAACAGATAAGTTCGATATGTTTGCTATCAAGTAAAAAAAGCAAATATCGTGGGCTTATTAAACATTATTTTTTGCGTAGAAAAACCTTCGCGCAAATTGAAGAAACTATGTAAAAAGTAAAGGTAAAAGACGTATTACATCGAACGGACGTTGACCAACACTCCACTGAATCATAGTTACCAATGCAGCACCAACTGCAAATGCAGTGAAGGTATGCATGATAGTGAGTTGCATAGTGAGCCCATGGGTAATATTAAGAATTTTAAAAAAAACAAAGAAAATTCATCCGTGCTTCGCTCAAAAAGTCTTATTCCTTTAGCCACCACCAAAACGTCAGCAAGTGTCTCCCCGTTTCTAATCTTGAGCCGTAATCAGTCGGATGTGAGCTGAAAGTTAAGAAGACAACTGAAGGAATGACCAAAGGTACAACCATATACATCGGCTATATCGGATATAGGCTGTAATACAATGCAGTTCACATCATCCTGTGTTGAACGTCTGCAACAGTCAGACACCGAGAGACCGTCTGTGACCCGCCCTGGCCCTGTTTACGTACCAGGTTTATATGAAAAATTGCATAGTAAGCTTGCCGAGAATATTAAAAATATCCAAAAAAACGGAAAATAGATCCGTGCTCAACGCAAAAACTGCTAATTTTTTCAGCCGCCCCTAAACGATAGCAAATGTTTCCCGAGCTGAACGTTCGAAAGCAACTGAATGAATATATCCATATATCGGCCATGTAGGATGTAATATAATACCGCTTACGCCATCCTGTGGTGAATGCAGTCTGTTCATCAGACGATGGCGTGAGCGACTGAAGACATGGGCAATTTTTTAATGGAGCACGTAAGAATATTCCGTTTTTGGATTTTTTTAGGATCTCGTCGAACCCACTGTGTAACTTTTCATCCATGATATCTTGTTATCCGATGATAGTTGACAGTATCTTGTTCGGATGATATATTGAGATGATATGTTGAGATGATTAGCATCTCGAACCTATGCGAATGGAATATTCAATACGCATATTTGGAAATGATAAAGCTATCAGCTCTATGGGCGCCGCGTTTGCATACTGCGGATCTAAAACGGAATCGTGTAAACATATTACAGGGATGATTAAACATCCTGCGGCGATACGTAACTGTTAGTGACACTTGGGTTCATCACCAGCAAGGAAGGAACATACAAAACTACGGATTTTAACCGGTGAATGGCCGGAAAGATCATGGCAACTGTTTCACTTCACCCTGGTATATGCTGCTGATAATTTAAGAACTTTATTGAAAAGGCTACATTTTTTAATAGAAAGTTTGTTGAACGAATGCGAATGAAATATTCAATATGCATAATTTGAAATGATAAAGCTGTCAGCTCTCATATCACAAGGATGATTAAGCATCCTGCGGAGATTCGTAACTGTTAGTGAAACTTGGGTTCATCACCACCAAGGAAGGAACATACAAAACTACGGATTTTAACCGGTGAATGGCCGGAAAGATCATGGCAACTGTTTTAAAGAAACATTTTTGAAGAAATTTCACCCAAAGTTGATTTTCATTTATCATTTCTTTTGGAAAAGGAAAAGTGCGGTGTCATGACGACAATGTGATGCTTTTTGGAAGATATAAAAATCTTGTGAAATCGTCAAACGAAGTGTTTCGAACTACAAGCAAACTACGTTGAAAATCAATCGGATTTTGATAAAAAAATCAATGTTTTATTAAAGAGTTATCGGAATTTTTACTTTATCCTGGTATATGCTGCTGATAATTTAATTTTTAATCAACCTTCTTTTCTCTTGTCAAAGACACGCAAAAACCATCATTTTCTATGCAATTACTAAAATGCGACATTTTTTAATAGAAAGTTCGTCTTTAACATCTGTTGTCGTAAAAAATAAAAAAATATCTTGAATTGTATGCAACTGCGGTAAATTATACAGTAATTGAATTATGTTCTTTCACTTATTAGTGCGACGAATGAACACATGCGGTAAACCAGGTAATAACCATTATTACCAGTTTCATCCTTTAAAGGATTTTCAACATTTTTGTATTTTGCTGGATTAACAATGCTAGAAGAAATATGCATTCGTAGTATACACAGGTACGAGCCAACGTTATATTAAATTGCGCATATATTATGTAATACATTGAAAATGTCAAAGCGGACTAAATCTTTTTTCCTTTTGGATCGTGTTGGTTTCTACTTAATGGAATTTCATTATAAATGTTTAGTAAAATACTTTTATCAAATAGGTGATATAGGCGATTGTTTACATCTTTTAAACTTTTTCTAAAATCTTCCAGAATTTAGCACTGTCACAACTGATAAACAAATTTATCGTTTTAATTTTTGTTTATCAGTTGTGATGCAAATGTAGAATTATGTTTCTAATTGAGAAACTTCTCAAACAGAAACATAATACGTTCTTTAATGTATGCTTTCCTTGGTAGAACTCCATATTTGTCCCATATACGTTTTTGAACATGGTCTTTTGATTTGCATTTTTTGATAAATTTATCTAAACTGTAATTTGTTTTAAACGCTCTTATACATTGTTTTTATACAGAGTGTTATAAAGGTCGATGCAAAGCCATGAGGAGATGATAGGTGAGGTCATTTGAAATGCGCTAAGCCAAATATATAATAGATTTTATTATAAATGTTTAGTAAAATACTTTTGTCAAAATGTCTATTTCATTATTAATGAAAAAATTCAACATTTTTTTGCATCTTTAAACAGTTTAACTAAACTTTTTCTAAACTTTTCTAGAATTTCATTTGTTGCTTTTGATTTGTACATGTATTATTTTAAAAATACTGTTAAAGCGATACTTTTTGTTTGTCAGATGTGATGCATATATACAATTATGCTTCTGATTGAGAAAACATTTCAATCAGAAACATAACACGTTTTTTAATTATTTCCTTGGAAGAACTGCCTGTTTGTCCTATATACGTTTATGAATATGGACTACAATATATTTGATATATCACCGATTTATTGTTTTTGATTTGCAATTTTTGATAAATTTATCTAAACTGTAATTTGTTTTAAACGCTCTTTTACATTGTTTTTGTACAGAGTGTAATAAAGGTCGATGCAAAGCCATGAGGAGATGATAGGAGAGGTCATTTGAAATGCGCTAAGCCAAATATATAATATATTTTATTATAAATGTTTAGTAAAATGCTTTTGTCAAAATGTCTATTTCATTATTAATGAAAAAATTCAACATTTTTTTGCATCTTTAAACAGTTTAACTAAACTTTTTCTAAACTTTTCTAGAATTTCATTTGTTGCTTTTGATTTGTACATGTATTATTTTAAAAATACTGTTAAAGCGATACTTTTTGTTTGTCAGATGTGATGCATATATACAATTATGCTTCTGATTGAGAAAACTTTTCAATCAGAAACATAACACGTTATTTAATTATTTCCTTGGAAGAACTGCCTGTTTGTCCTATATACGTTTATGAATATGGTCTACAATATATTTGATATATCACCGATTTATTGTTTTTGATTTGCAATTTTTGATAAATTTATCTAAACTGTAATTTGTTTTAAACGCTCTTTTACATTGTTTTTGTACAGAGTGTAATAAAGGTCGATGCAAAGCCATGAGGAGATGATAGGAGAGGTCATTTGAGGTCATTGGTCAAAATGTCTATTTCATTATTAATGAAAAAATTCAACATTTTTTTGCATCTTTAAACAGTTTAACTAAACTTTTTCTAAACTTTTCTAGAATTTCATTTGTTGCTTTTGATTTGTACATGTATTATTTTAAAAATACTGTTAAAGCGATATTTTTTGTTTGTCAGATGTGATGCATATATACAATTATGCTTCTGATTGAGAAAACTTTTCAATCAGAAACATAACACGTTATTTAATTATGTCCTTGGTAGAACTGCCTGTTTGTCCTATATACGTTTATGAATATGGTCTACAATATATTTGATATATCACCGATTTATTGTTTTTGTTTGTTTTTGATTTGCAATTTTTGATAAATTTATCGAAACTGTAATTTGTTTTAAACGCTCTTTTACATTGTTTTTATACAGATTGTTATAAAGGTTGATGCAAAGCCACGAGGAGATGATAGGAGAGGTCATTTGAAATGCGCTAAGCCCAATATAGAATATATTTCATTATAAATGTTTAGTAAAATACTATTAAAAAAATGTCCACATTACTATTAATGAAAAAAATTATTTTTTTTTGCATCTTTTAAACAGTTTAACTAAACTTTTTCTAACCTCTTCTAGAATTTCGTTTGTTGCTTTTGATTTGCACATGTATTATTTTAAAAACACTGTTAAAGTGATAATTTTTGTTTATCAGATGTGATGCTTATATAGATTTATGTTTCTGATTGAGAAAACTTCTCAATCAGAAATATAACACGTTCTTTAATTATTTCCTTGGAAGAACTGCCTTTTTGTCCTATATACGTTTTTGAATATGGTCCGCAATATATTTGATATACCACCGATTTATCGTTTTTGATTATTTTTTATTTGGAATTTTTGATACATTTTTATAAAGTGTAATTTATTTAAACGCTACTTTTGCACTATTTTTATACAGGGTGTTATAAAGGTCGATGCAAAGCCGTGAGGGGATGATAGGAGGGGTCATATGAAATGCGCTAAGCCATTTGGCTTAGCGCTTTAGTACAAGGTCTTGCCGTTTTCAAGTTATTGGTGATTTTCGGTTTTTTTGAAAATATACAAATTTTCATATTTAGACTTTATTAACTTACAAATGAAATGTTACACCATTGTTTTATTTTTATTATAAAAACATGTATCTGCTTTGTTAATGTCATTAGCATACATATACAGGTACATAAATCTTGAATAATGCCTTTTCAGTTAGAAAAACATTTGTCTAACAGCAAATAATGGTTTTTAAAAAGTTTCGTTTTTAAAATAAAGTAGTCTTAAATAGTTTCAAAAGCATCTCTGATTTATGACCTTTCGAACGATATATCGTACTTGTAAACAACTAGTAGATTTTTTGATTGTGTTGGCTTCAACTTGATGGAAATTCATTAAACAAAAAAGATAAAATGAAATAAAAAAGATAATCATTATAGGTGGTGTCCAAAAACATATACGACAAACAGGCAGATCTTTCAAGAAAATAATTAGAGAACACGAAGGACGTTTTCTCAGTCATAAACATAATTCGAACTACCTATAAATAGTGAATTTAAAATAATACATGTACAACAATGACAAAAAAACTAAATCAAATGCAGAGCTTAGAAATAAGCCGTTTCAAAGATGCGAAAACTCTTCTAAATGACCAAATAGACCTGAACAAATCCCCTTTACTGAATTTATACAGACAATAAATAGCATCTTTGCGGATTTCTTAAAAATGTATATTTTATTGTAGAAACTTTGTATTTATACCTATTTTAATATCAAAAATAGATAGTTCTGAAGAGGCAACAGTGATAAGGAAACGTTAACAACGCCGTTTATTAAATCCGCACCTTTATTCATAGTACCGCTGCTTACACCTTGAGACATGTTTACTGTGCCGTTTTAATCGAGTACGAGTGTCCAATTAAATTTCTTCCGCTTGCACCCGCACACGTTTTAACTGAAAATTTGCTTGGAAAGATACTTGTTTCTTCCAATGAGGATTGTCTGTTTTGTCTGCCCATTCATGGAGATTATGAAAGTTTATAAGTCCTTCCTTACAGTATTTCGATTTATCAGTCCATAAGATACATTTCAGGAACCATCCGTCTTCAATATCACTATTTAACCTATTCCATGAAAAGGATACTTTCCTAAATAACCATTTTGTTCCAAACCTTCCGGCTACTGTTCTGATGCTCGTGGTAGGATCTTGCTCAAACGCTTCCAGGATTTGCTCGTCGTCTGCTACACGATGTATTCCGGATTAGTCCCAAGCTCTCTATGTCGGAAGCTTCCAGTTTCGTAAATGCGACGATATGTGATATAAAGCTCTCTAATATTGGGCAATTTTCTATTCCGAAATTGTTCCTGGTACAACCAGCGCGACTCTGATCCATTATCATCTACTCTACTATACATATATAGAATATCTGCATAATCTTCATTGGCAAAACCAGAAATCATTTCACCAGAAAAGTAGTCCAAATTAAACAAAACTCCAAACGAAAATTACACGAAACTCGATAAATTCGATAAAACTCGATAAAAGGGCTCAAGAAACACGTCTCAACATGTAAGTAGCCGTGTTAAGAATGAAGGTGCTGATTTTATAAACGGTGGTATTCTTGGCAGTCTTTTCTTTAAATAAAGTATTGTTTTCTAGTGTATTGTTCTACGAGTATCTAGTAAAAACTAGTTTTTACATTATAGTTCCAGGAATGTATTAGCTATTTACAAGTGTGATACATCATTCGAAAAGGCATAAAACAGAAATGTTTTTAAAACTATATGATTATCTGAGACTACTTTATTTTAATAAAATATTCTAACGTCATAATTTACTGCTAGAAGAATATATTTTCCTTGCTATAATATTATTCAATGCTGTTTATGTTTGTTAAGGGCATTAAGACAGCAGATACATGTTTCAAGAATAAAAAAAAAACTAAAACATGAACAATATTGTATCTTTCTATTCTTCTAAATCGTAAGATTTTATATTAACCTTTCAATTTTAATAAATGTGATGAAGAGGAAGAAGGCGCCATTGAACTGAATATACATGAAACAGATAGTGAACAGGATATTTCAGACAATGAATCGGGTGTATTGCAAGAGTCTGTTGGTCCATTTTTCAAAGGTAAAAATCAAACTACCAAATGGAGGAAACACTGTCCTTCAAAAACGGTGAGAACCCGATCAGAAAATTTAGTAAGCAATTTACCCGGTCCAAAATAAATTGTTAAAACATTAAGAACTCCTTTGTTAATATGACGGTATTTCTTTCCAGAAAATGTACTACAAATTATTGTAGATAATACAAATAAACATATCCAACCTGCTCAACATCGATATTCTCGAGAACGTGATGCCAAAACAACTGACATCGTTGAAATTTAAGCATTGTTTGGTCTCTTGTATTTGACTGCGATAACGAAAAGCAATCACTTATACATTCAAGATCTTTGAGGTGTATATGGTACCGGTATCGAGATATTGCGGTTTACCATGTCTCTATAAAGATTTCAATCCTTACTGTGACATTCTTGAATCTCGCGAAGTTATAAAGTCTATTGGTAGATTGTCAGAGAATCCAGATATTTTTAAAATATTTGTAGAAAAATTTAAAACATTTTAATTAATTGAATAATAATTAAAACACAAATACACTTTTTTCATTTACACAAAAAATTAGAAGTATTTAGGGGTAGATGTATTTTCGGTCAATTCATAGCCAATAAACCTAACAAATACGAAATAAAAATGTATTTTTTGTAACCCTAAAGTTTTTTTATTCTTTTATTCTTAACTTGGAAATATATGTTGGTAAATACCCTGCTGGTCCTTGGTGGTAAATAATTTTCCAGTTGGTGTTGTGTAAAGGATGGCCATAAAGAGGAAGTGAAAGGAACGTAACTACTAATAATTGGTTTACCAATTTTAAAGCGATAGAAAACCTAAAGAAGAATTTCAGGATGACTATCACAGGAACAGTTCATTGTGGAACGTATGTTGAATTTACCCGCCTAGGAAATAGTCCTGAAAACTCGTCAATGTTTGCCAAGAAAAAGGTAAAAATGTTTTGCATATGGCAAGTTTACACCATGATGACACTATTGATAGTGAAAGGGATAAGCCAGACATAATAAGTACTTACAATCAAACTAAATGAGAAGTAGATACGGCGAACAAACTTTACGTTGTTTATAATTGTGCATGTGGCACTTGAAGTTGGCCAAGGGTGTCTTGTACTCAATGTTAAACGTTGCAGGTATACATTATCTAGTTATTAACAATGCAAATGACGTAGATAAAAAAAATTACAGAGATAATTTTTACGGAAACCAAACCTCCAGCAAAGCAAAGAGATTGATGTGCTATGTGTGACAGGAAAAAAAAATTCCTCACCAGGGTATTTCTGCAAAAATGTCACACTTATATATGTTTCAAACACGGTTTAATAATTTGTCCAGAGTGTTTTGAAATAGAGCAGCTTGAAACTTAATTTTACAATAGCGATTATACAGTGCTTTTAATTTATTTTTTTGAATATTTTATTAGTTTTACTTCACTAAAAGTTGTAAGTATTGAATAAATTTTTATTTTCTTAAATAAGCGTGTAATACAATAATTTAAGTTTAATAGGTGTCCTTTTATTATTATAATTGTGTGTCTTAATCACTACTTAGCAAAAGTACGATGTTCTCTAATGGCGGATTAAGAGTCCGCAACGACCGCTGATATTCCAAAACTTAGCGCGACTACTAGAAGGTTAAGGCATATTTGGCTTAATGCATTTCAAATGACGTCTATCATCCCCTCACAGTTTTGTACCGACTTTCATAATACCCTTTATAATAATTTTTATTTTTTTCCTGACCAAACCAAAATATGCAATTGTTTTTAATGAATAGTCATTTTTATTCTTTGTGGATATATTTATTTTAGAAACACCGTTTTCTCTCCGTTACACCGTTACACTCTCCGAATGATCAGTATGTACTGATCATTGTAATTTGTATGGATGTGTATGGTGTTTAGTTCCTTATTAAAATCTGCAAATAGATAAATGAATATTTTGGTCAGCCTACATATGGTATAAGGCTATGATAAACTTTAAATTTGTGTTGTTCTGAATGTAATAATTATTTATGTATTATTGTGTATGTATGAAAGAGTTTGCGAAATATCTTGAAATTATGTTTATTTGATATCCATGAACCGGTTAAATCCAGGAAATTTAAATTGTTTTCTTCCAATTAAAATGTAAATTTTATATTTTTATGAATTGAATTACTATGTTTTAGAAGTACACTTAATTGTCTATTGGTATTAACAAAGCATGCAAATATGTTGTCTACATCTATATAAATATAACAATTGTTTACCCAGTCCATTGTGGAGAATTACCACGAGAAATGAGCTTAATTGGTAGCCCATTATCAAACCTTCTTTACTGTTGTAAAATATGTTGTTAAGGAAATATGAGCGAATCTTATGAAAAAAACGAGTTTTCAAGTCTAAGACTTGAAATTCGGTAATTGTCATAAAATATAATTGAACTATGCTCATAAAATATAATTGAACTATGCTTCATAAATATAATTGAACTATGCTCAAAATTTGAAAATTATTTACTTTCTAGTTTTTTCGAAAAATTATATTTTCAACCGTTCTTAGCCACAGTCTCTTATGGTAGAATGATTTCCGCCACGGATTTAGATTTTTTTTTTTACTATTAATTTTTTTCAGTTTTTGAGCCAAATTTTTTTTTTCACTTTTGATTACTAATAACGGAATACTCCACCGAAAATCTGGCAACGTTGCGCAACCTGCTGAGAAGAAAAAGAGATAGAATTATTGCTAAAAAGAGAAATTACTATGTATAACATTTCTGAATTTACGGTTAAAAAAGTTATTTGTTTTACAGAATCCATATTTTTTTAATATAAATTTTCTATCTTGTAGCGTCAAAATTCTCATACATATAAATAATATACACTAATTTATATATATATATATATATATATATATATATATATATATATATATATATATATATATATATACACATATATATATATATATATATATATATATATATATATATATATATATATATATATATATATATATATATATATATATATATATATTTACATAGATATATATTTACAAGTAAACGCAAATGCGCTGTAGCCACGTCTTTTTTGTCGAACCTCGTGGATTAATAATCACGAAGTCAATTCGTTTTTTAAAAATAAATAATAACATGTCAATAAATTTAAACTTTTTTGAGGTAACTTTGATGAAAATAGGTTTGTACGAAGTATTTTGTAGCCCTGAATCCAACAATGATAAAGTAATTACTGTAACACGTACAGCTTCTTTTTACAGAGGATCTGTTGTGAGAAAAAAAAGATGACGTATTTTTACAGTCTAATATTTGTTTTATATTACATATATATTACTATATTACTTGAAATGTCATACAGCGACGAAAAATTTCATTTTTTCCTTTAGTCGCCCAACACAGTTGGGTTCCAGCGTCCCTGGTACCTTGCTTCCATTGTCTTGATGTCCTGGTAAAACCTCTCTCCTTATTCGTTGCTTACTGCAAGCAAATTTTCTGGAAAAAAATCCAAATTGGAGTGTAACAAATGAATTTTTAAATAAATGCGATACCCTAATATTTCATAAGCTTTCAAGACCTCATCTATAAGGTTTTTATAGTGTTCGTATTTCCTGTTGCGCAGAAATCCTTTCACTAAACTGAAACACTTTCAAGCTGCCAATTCATTTTCATTTAATTTTTCTTGGAAATCGATATCATCTAGAATCTTCCTTTTTCGAGGTCCAACATACCTTCTTGTAGTTTTGCATCTCTTAATTGAGGAAATATTTCTTTTAAGTACCTTCTTCCTGACTATGAGCAACTGGCCAATGCAGAAGGCAAATTTGTATAATCAATTTTGTCCCTTTGCTTTTTTGAAATCCCTTCGGTTTTAGTGATACAAAAGTAGCATTCGCTTACATGGTCAGTAGGTTCTCTCCACACCATACGAACAGCAAACGGCATAGAATTTTTCTTGCCATGCATCCGCTGCACAAATTTACGTGACAATTCACACAGCAAATATGAGGACTCCAACTTTTATCTCGATTTGCAATTTGGCACTTAAAATATTAAAAAAAAGGCTTTTTGAAATTTCTTGGATATATATCTTGCTTGTGACTTTAAAATAAATCATTCGCATATATATCAAAACTTATCGGCTAAATTTTTGCAAAATCGTAGATTAGAACCTGCAACTTTATATAAAATTGACTTAAATACTTGAGTGTACTGCAAACAAGACAGAAACACTCGAAACTATAAAAAACAATAAAACTGTCCTTAAAGGTTCATAGAATACTGTGGAAATAATAAAATACTGTGGAATTCCTATATTGTCCAGTCCAAATCAGGTACAAATAATTTCAATCAGCTCATCTAAATGATTGCGGCGTGTTCATATAATTTTCTCTTTATTTGGGTTTTTCGCCACGATCTAAAACTCAAGAAATATCAACAATATTTGTTCTTATAATAATCGTAAATATAGAATCACTGGATAAAAATAGAAAACTAAACCCAGACAAATTTCTCAGTGGTTTTTTTTGTAATAAATTTTCCTAACGAACAAAATTTTGAAGATATATAAATATTCGAAAAAAATACAAACTTTTAACGTTTACGTTAATTTAACGTTTTGTTCGCTAGGCAATTTTATTACAACAAAGAATCACTGAGAAATTTGTCTCCGTTTGGTTTTTTGTTTTTACCCAGTGATTCTTTATTTACATAAGAACAGATATTTTTGATGTTTTTTTAGTTTTAGATCGTGGCGAAAAACCCAAATAAGGAACAAAATATAAGGAGAAGCAGGTGCCTGGAAATGGGACGTGTTAGGCCATTTCTGTGAAAAGGTGTTGTAATAAATATCCAATTGAAACGCTAAAAAGCATTGTCATCAATGTTACAAAAATTATATTGGCCTGTGTAATTTATTAATAATAATAATTTTTTTTTTAGTATTATTAATAATAATTGTGAATATCTGTAACTATTTTAAATTATAGGAAAACAAAAAAAAACATAATTATTTTGACTCATAAGTATCACTTGTACTTCCTTAAATGAAAAGTGATTTTGAGGACATACAAACAATTAGTAAATTTATAACTTCCGTGCTGATAATTGAGTTGAGATTATTTTTATTTAGTAATTTTTCTACAAATGTAGCGGGAGGCAGGATGTTGTTTCGAGGCGGGATGCTGGTGAATAAATTCTGAACATCAAATAATATTAATCTCGCATTGGTTAGAACGGTCATATTTTTCAATTTTGTCAACCAATTCGTATAATTTTTATGGCTATAGTTCGGTTGAAATTTGTAATGAGATAAAATAATATCTATTAGGTATGGCGCTAGCGAAATGGTATAGGTGGCCACAGGGCTGGCGAAACGCGCCAAATATTAATAATAAAAAAGACAGTTCAGCAAAAATATCTTAAAAAAACATACTTTTTACCTAGTAAAATAGTAAAGCTAGTAAAAATTCTGGTAGAAATACGTTTTTAATATTGTACCAAGCTGTTGATAAAATAATCGATAGGGATTTAAATTTGAATGGAATTGATTGGCTGAGAACATAAACCGTTATTTCGTTTGCAGAGGTCCGGAAAATTTAAATTATCCTCAGGAGGTTCTGTATGTTTGTTTAAATATAACTTTGAAATTGGTTGCGGCTAGGGCTATCGATCATTAAGTACTGATTGCAAAATTTTGCGTTATAACTGGGAATATCTCTATATTGCATATGAAAACATGCTATTAAGATACCGGATAGACAAAAAAATCATTTTTTTTTTTGATAGATGGCGGTGCGATCGAAAAGGTGATTGTATTTGATTGGAAAGCAACCTCCTTTTTAGTAACATCCATAAATTTTAACTACTCAGAATATAGTCGATAAAATTCATGATATCGTGTTGGCCGATTGCAGAGTGAAGGTTAGGGGAGATTGTTGAGATGATAAACAGCTCGGACAAATGCACACGAAACATTGTAAAAAAATATTTGTACATGAAAAGACTATAAGCGCTGAATGGCTGACTTGAAAGAAATTCACACCAAATTAAGAAATCATCGCCAAAGCACATGACTATCTTGCAAAGTATATCGGGCAATTGAGTACGTTAAAAACTAAATTGATTTTCGGTTAAAAATCAAACTATTTCATTTAAAAAGTATGATTTTTTACTCTATCCTCTAGTTTAGTGTTACAAGAAATAACATAGTGTTACATTAAAATAAAAGGAAGATCTTTTAACATTTATAACAACGTTCATGTAGTTAGATTAAAGGAAATGTGCATACCATTAATGAATATCTTAAAAATAGTTTGAAAATGAGAAACTCAATTTATGCATTATGTATATTTCCTTTTACACCATGACATTTTCTCATATTTTTGTTAGCAAAAACATTTTTAAACGAAGATATGTATATTTTTCTCTTATGAGTACAAGTGAATCGCCTGTTTAGTTTATTATGATTACAACATGTCACTCCAACTTTACTTTATGCAGCCTATTGAATTTTCGTCCCACTAGAGAGTGATCTCATGCTGTTATATGAACTCTGAGGACTTGCATTCTGTAATATGTCTATATCATCCCAAATATTTATTTTGTGTTAATTTTTTACAGTATATTATATTGTCCTTTCATAACATGTTTTTAAGTATTTAGATCACCCATCACCATCTGAACAAGCAACAAATTTTGGAAACATCTAGTTCCTATGGAATCCTTTGTATGGGTATATATGATGCCTTCCGCGCCAAGTCGGACGGCTTGAAAAATTTTAATTTTTGATTTTCTCAATTTTTGGATGTTTTTTGTACCCCATAAATTTTTTTTAGGTATATTTTAAGATTTTTTGGATAATCAGTTCAAAAGGTCTCAATTTTAGGAAAAATCGCATTTTGTTGGTGTTTTGCCCAAAACTTCTTGAAAATTGGACCAAGTTAGACCGTTTTTTTTTTAATTTTCGATTTTTTATGCACCTTTTCAACAAAAATACAAAAAAATTATTCAATGTGTCCTCTATTTTTGAGTTTGAAATTTTAAATAATTTTTTGAAACTGAGTATATACTTTGATTTTTTCGAACATTTTCTACCTTTCACTTCGGTTCATCTAACAACATTTAAGCCTAATTTGATAGTGGAATATTCATAATTACTATTTGTTTTTTTTTAATTTATAATTTTTTTTTATAGATCAGAATTGAATTAAATTTTTGTTGCTAAATATTAATTTTTTAGTTATTTTGAATTTGAATGAACTTTTCGGTCAATAATAGATGTTTAAGGTAAATAATCAGCCTTTTACTTCATTTAAATACAATAATAAAGGTTTTTATTTACTTGTGCATTCTATCGAAAAAAGATGTAGTGTGTAGTGTGTAACAAATGTAGATGTGTAACGAATAAGGTGTTTAATATATATTTAAGAACATCAATTCCTGGGCACTAACATTTTTCAAAATAACAATGGAATGATGAATAAGGCATCACTATAATGCATGAAGTTAAGCGTGAAGTTTAGTGCAAATGAAGTTAATGCTACTAAATTAGAACATGTACAAAATAAAATTGACTATTGTAATTGTATTGAAGCACGTCTAAAACTCTTTTTTTGATTTTAATGGGTTACAACACAGATTAAATCGATGTTGAGGTTCCATAATTAAATATTTATGAAAAAACAGTCCAATGAAGAGCATACAACTAAGCCAAAATTTCAATAATAAATAATTTGACAAAGGTTATAAACATGCGTAAGAATAAGCAATTTCACTGAGCTGCATCACGTCGAAACCCGCATTAAAGAATACTCGATTTTTTTTTGCTTATTTTTGTCTACAAACGGTGCTAATAAATGTAATATAGTTAATTTTTTTGTAGTGTCAGTAATTATGCAGGAAAACAATAGATGTTATTCGAGGCAGTAAATATTGATAATAATACGAAAAATAGGAATTAAATTAGTGCTAATTTTTTTGTAGTTTAATGTAAACGAAGAAAAAAACGACCCTAATCAAGAAACTCCAAATTATATAAATGTTTGTAGTAGTACGCGTATATTTGTAGTCACTGTTAAACTCTTGTTATAACTGCAAACAAACGAATCAACTGATCAAAAAATTATTATGATTAAAAAGATTAAAGACTGAAACGACAAAAAATCACTAATATAATAGATAACAACATGAAATCCAGCACAGAACAGACCGACAGGGTGACCCAGAGTCAGATGGAGGCAACAGGTGGAAGAAAACAGTGAGCACTAAATACAGAGGAATGGGAAGAACAGATCGAATATATGAGAAAATGAAGGAAAATAATTAAGAAGGAAATTCTCCAACAATTATGAGAAAGATAATAAGAAGAGATGTGGACCGATCCACACTACTTAAAGAATTTGAAGAGTTCGTTCTCTTTGAAGAGGGTCCACCATTAGGGATGATAGAATTTTTACAGCTCATTGAGGCCATATTTGTTTACTGATTTTTGACATGTCTTGTCAGTTGTTTTCTGAAATATTTGCAACTAAATCATGGTTCGTTTCACGTTAGAAGAATGTTTGGAAATTATCCAGTTTTAATACGCAAATTCGTAGTTCCCTCGTACTAATCAACGAGCAAATCAGACCGATCGTGGTATTCGTCGTAGTGTTCAATTACCGTCGTTTTCCATTTCAATTTTATTTGCCTGGTTTTTAACTTAGCCTTTTAGGCCCTTACTTATATTGCATCAATTTGACCCACGAAGGGGTTTCTAAGATTTATGAGGGTCTCTAGTTGACCTAAGAAATGTCAGAATGTATGGTCTCGAAGGACGGAGGTCCGACTGTTCGTTAAGCGGATTTTCAGTAAAGTCCAGGCGAACTTCGAGGAAGTTAATTGGAAAACCGATGAAGTCATCGGTATGTGAGCTAATTTCTGTCGTTGTCGGACCGACACTGCCCATAGATGCAGACGCGCGGGCCGGCATCGACAGAAACGCGAATTGCTGACCGGTCGCGGAAAAGGAGGTTAGACTTACTCAAGTCGGAAAATGTGAAAATTTCGTGACCCGGATCTTGATGTCGGAGATTGGGGACGATGATATAGGAGTATTACCCTATGGCTAGGGCAGGAGGTCCGATAGTTCGAGTAGCTGTGGATTGCTACCGCGCAAAGCTGTGAGTTTCAGCTTAGCGAATATTGTTCGATGGAATTGAGAGATCGGCGGCACGCTGGCCTCCTGATGGATTTGATTATTTCTTACGAACCAAGGGGCGTCTAGGGCCACAAGCAAGATTTTTTTCTGAAAGACTTGGAATTTCTTGATCGATGTGGGGTCAAGGAACCTGTAGTACGTATGGAAACCGTACAGAAATGATCTAACCAGAATTTTGTAGATCATGACTTTGATATGCGGAACAAGTTTGCTCGTTCTGCATGAAAGGGGGTATGGCAGTTGGATAACGCTACAACTCTTGCAGATGGCTTGCTGGATTTGGCTAGACCAAGAGAAATGTCACTCGAAGTGGAGGCCTAAGTAGGTTGCTTTTTACAACCACGGGATCGGAACTTTGTCCACCAGTAGCCTGTATTCTCTGATAAAGCATTTTTTGGTCAAGATGATCGCCTGAGTCTTTTTAGGATTGACTTGCAGGCGCCAGAATTTTTGCTAATGAATAGCAGCGTTAAGCTGCTTCTGGAATTTATCATGAATGACAGAGGTCTCAGAGGCTACAAAATAAGCTGTGTCGTCCGCGAAGAATGCGAATTTCACAGCTTGAGAGCGAGGGATACCGGCCAAGTAGATGTTGAACAAGGTCAGTACCAAGAGGAACCTTGTGGTACGCCCGCTTTTATGGGTTTCCTCGTAGATATGGAGGAATTGATTCTGACTTGAAATGTTCTATCTTCAAGGAAAGAACAGATTAGGAGGGTTAAATCTCGGGGAAATCCGAGGGGAAATGCGAGGGAGATGGCTTTGTAGATGAGACCATTATGCCAAACCTTGTCGAAGGCTTTGGTCAGATCAAGAAGTACTGCTCCGAGATACCAATTTTTCTCAAAAAGCTGAATAGACGCTGGTCAACCAAATTGTTTGTCTGGAATGATCTTTTTGGAATCAGTAAAGTTGTTAAGAGATTCGAGAATGGATTTTTTCAACGATTTTGGATAGAGCGCTGAGGAAACTAATTGGCCTGTAGTCAGACGCGCTTGGACTGTTGAAGTTTTTGGGAATCATGGCTAGAATGGCGTGTTTCCATGAGCTTGGAAATACTTGCAGACGCAGAATAGAGTTCACGATGTTTGTGATCTCTGGGATCTGACTCGGTAGTTTTTGGCATTACCTGGCCGTGACACCGTCAAAGCCGGGATTTTTTTTGGGGGCGAAACTTTTGATTAGTGATTATATTGAACGGGGGGAAGCGAGATGATTTTGCCGGAAGGAGATTTGCAGGAAGATAGGTAGCTGGGCCGAAATCCTGCTGACCTCCGCATCGAAAGTGGGGTCTGCCTCGGGGAGCCGTTGACAGGTCATCTGGAGTCTGAAGGACTCAGCCAGAAGTTCGACTTTGTCCACATCGGAGACGGCGATAGCGCCATCTGCATACGGTTTAAGCAGTGGAATAATCATCTTGGATTTTCCCGCTAACGATCTAGCCAGGCGCCAGATCTGCCTGGAGTTCGATGAGAGGAAAGTAGGTTGCCCCACTTTTCGTCTCTAAAAAACTTCATCGCTTACCTGGTTTCCTTGGTCGCCTGGTTGGTCCGCCTTTTACTCTCGGGATCGAGGGTGGATCTGGCCCTTCTCAACAAGCGATTTCTCGCTCGGAGAAGGTTTTTCAGATTCAGCGGGAGGTGGGTGGTTTTCAAATTTACCATGGCCGGAGAGAGCAGTTGGTGATGGCGAATGCTGTTCTTCATCAGAATGGCAGTGCATTCACCTGTATCTCTATCGTTTCGGTAGATGATGTAGTTGGGGATGCTGAATCTGATGGATGACTTGAGAGACGTCACCTGGAGTAACGCCGATGTTGTACGCTGTCAGTGTGTTGGCAAGATCCTCCTTCTTATCACTCACTGAGCTAGCGTTCCATGAGATGATTTTCAGCGTTCTAGGCATGATATACATTACTGGATTGGCGTGCTGGCAGGAATTGAGCTTGCATCATGTTCAAAATCTGCTGACCTGTCTGTTATGCTTCGGCAATTGAGCGAACATCTGATGAAATTGGCTGGGGTCGGCTACCGGTGAAGCGGAATTTTTTCCGTTCACTCGTTGGTCTCGGATGATGACGCGGAGATAGTTGTGACGGCGCCGTGTTTTTTCGATGGCAGACCTTCTAAGGTGGGTTGGCTGGCTTCACGTTTGTTTGCTGATCTGTTGCATCTGGGTCCTGTGAGTATATCGTCCGATGTAATTTACATCGGGATTAGGAGTCGGGTCGATTTCGCTAAGTTGCTACGGCTTCTTGGTTGGGTGAATGTTTCGTTAAGCGAGGTCGACCGGCTACGGTTTGTGAATGTGGACTTGTTTAGTCGTTTCAGCAGGCTATCAACCTTTTCAGAGAGATATTTGACTTAGTTGGATAAGGAAATGATCTTGGCGTCCTCTCTGGCTTCTCTTGCGGCGTGGGCAGCATCTCTTGAGACGTAGGCGACATCTTTGTCGGCTAGTTGCTGGCGCAGCTGGTTTATTAAATCCACCAATTCGGCTTCTTTGCTTGGAGTTTCGTTTTTCTTGGCCTCTGGCGCGTACTCGGCGTCAGGCGGGCTAGATATATCGGTGCCTGGCTGACCAGTTATAGACATGGCAGCGGCTGTCTGCGGTAAGTTGACCTCGGCTACCTGGCTGCGAAAACAAATTCTCGCAGCATGGACGATAATATATTAATGCTTGAGATTTCATTCGACGTGCGAATACTTTACAATACTGTTGCTGAATTATCAGAAAGCGAATTTTTTGAGGCGTAAACTCATCGAAAACTCGGACTGAACTGTTGCCGTCGTTCAAACAAGTATAGCCAAAAATAACGTCGTCTCGGTTGTTCGCCGCTCGCAAGAGTTAGGCTTCTCCTTATGACAAACTGACGAATTTTAAGAATCGACTTAGGCTTGCATCCGTATAAAATGATACAGCCCCAAGAACTGAAGCCTACCGACATCGAATGTCGTTGTGAATTTGCCGATTGGGCGCTCGAAATGATGGAAGTCGAAAACGAATTTCATCTCAAAATCATCTTGGCGTGGATTTCAGCTTCACAGGATCCCAGCTTGGTGTGGATTTTGCCATGGAGAAGTCATCGGTTATAATCAATACCGAGCACTACAATGTAATGTTGGAATAATTTTTCCCCGAATTTGATAGAGTTGATACGGATGACCTTTATTTTCAACAGGATGGCGTACCGCCGCATATTTTCTTAGTAAACATGGGCTTATTGCAAACCAAGTTCGGCAACTAATTAATTTCACGAAATGGCCCCATTGCTTGCCCGCTGAGATAATGCGATTTAACTCCTTTAGATTATTTTCTCTGGAAACGTGTTAAAACACAGGTTTATAGCAATAAACCCGCGACTATTAATGACTTGAAAACTACCATTCGTAAAGCCGTAGTCGCCATACAGTTCGAAATGTGCGCCAGGGTCATCAAAAATTGGTACGAGGCTAAATTGGTATTGATATTTGGCTAAATCTTGTTCAAATCATAAATTGCATGTCTGAATCTCTCAAATGAAGGAATCGGAAACGATGTTGAGCAAAAAATGTGTGTTTTATTTAATTTTGAATTTCATTGTCTACCATCACTCTTATTGGTACCGTATACATGAAACTGTATAAATGTGCATGAAATACACTGGTATGCCCGTTGAGAAACGTCGTCAGCTAGCGAGAATCAATTTCAACAACAAAACCGAAAATACCCTAAAAGAAATGGACAGAATACTATCAAAATATTTTCCGAAAAAATAGAACTTACTGACATGTCACCTAGTTTATTGGGCTGCATTGACGACCTTTAAGGCACTAAACATTGAACCAGAGTTAATAAACGATAAGCCTAAGAATCACGAAGAACCACCTTGGAAAAAAAATTAATACAAAAAATCAATCAATTTAGACAAAAGATTGATTTACTTCAAACCTACATTTGTGCTCTAAAAAATCCAAATCCCTCCGCCCACATACTTTGTAAGTTGGAGCAAAATCTTAAAATATCAAACAATCTAAAGAAAAACACACAAGAAGGTCCACAACTACTGGATAATCTGAAGCAAAAAATAGCTGCCTGGAGTATGTAGAATGTAGAATAAGATGATATAATGAAAGAGTTAAAAGATAGAAAGAAAATTTAACATTCCGCAGAAATAAAAAACAATTTTTGGTAGAACTTGAACAAAAAATTAAAATAACAAAACAACCATACAACATGAAACACATCCAAGAATACTGGAAAAATATTTGGTCTAGCCTAATTGAACATAATGCTGGATACCGGATAAATGACGAAACACAAAAGGTCGAGAATGTACACCCTATGTCAGGTACTACCAAAATTGAACAGGATATAATAAATACCGTTAAATTAAAATAATGGGAAATTGGAAATCACCAGGTGTTGATGGATTGCATGCCTATTACCGGAAAAACTTCAGATCAACGCATGTGTTTTTAGCTTGCCAATTTAATAAAGCGTTAAGAAAACCAAAGATAATTTCATCATATTCGACAACCCCCAAAACTTTCGTCCAATTACTTGCCTTCCTATTATATAAAAATTATTCCAAGAACTCTAACTACCGAAATAGTTCATTATCTAGAAATCAACAATGTAATGACAATAAAGCAGAATGGTTGCAGCAAGTTCTCTCAAGGGAGCAAAGAATGGCTCTTAATAGACCCAATAATAACAAAAAAATATCGATAACAGGGAGTGGAAAAGCATTCTACTCTATCCTTCACTCATGGATACTAAAAATTCTCGAAATATATAATATTGACCCGATGATAGTTAATACCCTCAGTTTTGTTGAACAATTGGAGGACCAACCTAAGACTAAATATTCAGTCATCTAAATACAGCAGTCCGGAACTAAAAATTGACCGCAGTATATATCAAGGCGACAAATTAAACCCACTTTTATTTTTGTCTGGCATTAAACCCATTAAGTTGTATGTTGGAATTTAGTGGTTATGGTTACAAGCTGAAAAAAACTTCAAAAGAAAACATAGGACATCTTCTCAATATAGACGGCTTAAAACTGCACGCGAATGGTAGAGATCAACTTCTAAACCAACTAGAACTAGTACGGACATTCAGTAGAGATATTCATATGGCATTCGGTCGTGATAAATGTGCCTTTACCCATGTTAAAAAG
The DNA here is from genome assembly GCA_031761425.1 of Cosmopolites sordidus. Classification (NCBI taxonomy): domain Eukaryota; kingdom Metazoa; phylum Arthropoda; class Insecta; order Coleoptera; family Curculionidae; genus Cosmopolites; species Cosmopolites sordidus. The sequence continues at coordinate 149,354 of JARFXV010000587.1, forward strand.
AGAAAAATCCAACAATCGGAAAATATTGTACTCATAAACAGCATTGAATTTAAACCACTGCCAGCAGACAAGAATTATAAATACTTGGCTATTGAATAAGCACCAGCACACGACCAAAACACCATGAAGAAGTTAATTCATGATAAATTATTTCGGCGGCTTAGACACCTTCTTAAAACAGAGCTATAGGTCAGGACTCTACTTAAAGCAATCAACCTATGGACAATCCTTACTTTAACTTACACGTTTGACATTGTAAACTGGACAACGACGGATCTAGAATCACTATATATGCGTATTAGAACGACATTAACTAAGTGTAGACATCACCACCCGAGGTCATCAATTAATCGATTGTATCTCCTTCGGGCAGAAGGAGGGCGGCGACTTCTGAATCTTGAACTTATGCATTCCTCACAAGTAACGAAGCTTACACAATATATGAGAAATGCCCAGTTTCCTTTACATCAGGAAATCATCGTGTCTATAGATAAAATCTTATCACTACTAAATATAACCGACCCCGAGAGTCTAGAAACAAAGATATTGATCAGTAACATGGGGAAAGAATGGAGGAAGGAAACCTTACATGGGCGATATCCAGCATCTCTGACCTAGTTGTGACATTGATAAAAATCTATCCACCTGAACTCAGGTGGATAGATTTTTATCTCTACCTGAAGAATGGATACTTTCATCCGGAAACTGAAGGCTTTACTAGAACAATACAAGATCAGGTTACACTAATAAGAAAATATAGGAAATATATTATCAAAGAACAAGTTCCAGACTGTTATAGAATATGCGCAGCTAACTCAAAATGCATCGAGCACTTATCTTTAGGGTGCAGTTACTTAGCGTCTAAAGATTATATTAAAAGGCATAACGCAATAGGAGGCATTATCCATCAAGAATTATGTATTAAATATTGCCTAACTAAAATGGTCCAACCTTACTATAAATACAAACCTGAGTCTGTCACGCAAAATGCCAATGTCAGGATTTGCCGCAATACTGAAATAATAATCGATAAAAAAATAACTGCTAATCGCTCTGATATAATTGTGATTAATAAAAAACAATAGAGAGCATCCAACATAATACATCGGGATGTGTTATGGCACCACGACAATATCTTAAATGATGAAATGAGCATGACGAAATGATCAAAATTTTCTATTATAATTTTACATCGCGAACTGGACATCTCAATAATCAGATGCAGAATTATAACTCCAATCTCGGAGAACACCGATTTTAGGCTATACTGGTACACAACCCTCATAACCGATCGTAAAATAATACACAACAGACCAGATATAACGGTATGTAATAAACACAATAAAACAGCTCTTATTATTGATTTTATATCACCGCTAGATGAAAACATTTCGAAAACCTATGCGGAGAAAAACAGAAATACGAAGAGCTAGACTTTGAAATAAAGAAATGTACAATTTAAAAGAAAACAAAAATGTTACCATTCGTCGTTGTTGTAAATGGATTAGTCCACAAGCAAATTTCCCAACACATCAGACTACTTCTGTCAGCAAATATCATTGCGGCAGCTCTAAAGGTTATCTTGGGAACAACGAAAATCGTGAGATCATTCCTGCAGTCTACTTGACTGTGTCTTTGTTCGAAACCCGGTATTGTCAAATTCAACCCCTGAATGGGTGAAAAAAGAAATAATATTAATGATCTTCTCTATGCTTGATTCAATCATGTAATCTGATCCCTCCAGTCAATAATTCCTTATATTGTATGATATTGACATTTCTATCCCGAATTTTAGTTTTTCCTTTTTATTTCCTTCTTTCTTGTTTTACTTCTTTGTTGCTTCATGATCGTTTAAATATTTTATACACAGCGATTTCGGCATTTAATTAAAAAAAAATTAACTAAGCAATTTCTTAAATTCAGAATTATATATTTCAAAAAAAGGGCATAGGGTAATTAATTAATTGTTGTTCAATACAGTCACCACCAAGCAATCTAATATTTTTTAACGAAACAATTCCAGGTAGTCCCAGTTGAATTCTTTCTTATTTCTCGTAACCGTAAGCTAACGGAAATCCCGCCTGAACCTCGGGAAAATGGGTCAGGAAATTAACGGCGGTAGCAAAAGTTTGCAGGAACTGCAGGTGTATAACTTACCTGCAGCAGGACGTACGTTTGATCAATGTAACGTGCCTTCTCGCCTAGCCAATCGAAATAAAACCGTTTTCGACTCGGTAATGGCTTTAATTTTGTAATGATGATATGGGGGTCTCACTATAAATGGTTAAACTACTAGGGTGTAACAAAATGATTTGGGTTTTGTTCCTCTTTTTATAAATAAATGATTATAATTCACTCCTCAAAGGTTTAATCTTATTTTGACTTCTCGTTCCGGTAAATAACACTGCTAAGCACTGTTTTTTTTGTGACAGCTACATATACAATTTCACCTCATATATATTTTTATGTTTAAATAACGTCATTTCTGAAGTGAGATAGCTATCATAGTTAACAATTAGAAAGCTATCATAGTAAATAATCTTATTGATATACGTTAAGGCTGTAAATATGCCAAGAAAGTGTTTAAACCACCCGAATAGTTTTTGTTATGTGTGTGCAGAATTTACTTTTACCTCCCAGCGACAAATTTTACACTATTAGTAACCTAAGGTTATTTGGATTACTTTGGTTTTCCTGTGCCCCATCAAGACAAATCTTGGGACACACATATCTGCTGTATAATATGAGTGAGACTGCTGCTGGGTTGGGCTAAGGCATCCAGACATCTGTGCTTTGTTATGCCAATGATTTGGATGGAACCAACAGATTACGCAAATGATTGTTATTTTTGTTTGACTATAAATGGTATCACAACTTTGTAAAAACGCATCATAAATACCCAGATCTGCCATCTGCAAAAAGATCAATCCCACACAGTGCCAAATTGCCTGTGCACACCCCCAAATCCATTAAAAACTCAAGAAGCTGCTGCTAGTCAAGATGATAACTTAGAGACACAGTGCAACCCAAATTATGAACCAAGTACTTCAAAAGAACCAAACTTATTGACACAACGGTGACCTAAATTATTTGATACGTGATTTATATTTATCTAAAAAACAGGGTGAGTTTTTGAGATCTAAATTAAACGGCTGGAATCTACTTTCTACTTATAAAGAAAAAATTGGTACTTAGATTCCGGTAGGTCTCTTTTCAATCCCCAGCAATAGTCATCTAATAACCCAGAACTCCATTTCCTTTGATATCTCTAAGTGAAATATTCTGGTGGAATCTCTCACCATATTCGTTATTCACAGCATCAAGGTTTTCAGGGAACAAAAATCGAAATGTGAGTCCAGGATATGTACGTTCAAAAACACCCCAAAACTTTGTATGAGATCAAAAGTTCATTAAAAAGGTTCATAAAAGTGATAGATAGCAAAGTAAAAAATTGTTTTATTTCTTTTTAAAAAATAAACTATCACAAAGTAACGGACAAATCAATCAATAATTCAATAGGTAATTAATTAAATCTCTGTAACAATTAATTTAAATTAACTTCAAAGAAATTTACTACTAAACACCAAATCACTTTTTTAAGCTTCTCGACGCACGTTTCTCTAATTATGTTAGTAACATCAGGAGATGATTTAATCTAATTTTAAAAGTAAACAATGTTCTATTTATATGATAACCCTACCTAATGAAGCGTGTAAAAATTATAAACCGTTATTTCTTACATATCTAATATGGGCAATGTGTTCTTATATCTCGTTAATATGGATCTTTTTGTTTGCCCATTATACCTTCGATCACAATTTTGACAACTAATTTCGTAAATCTCCGACTTTTCATGTTGATCTACTTTATCCTTTGGATTACCCAAGACTTCTCTTAACTTATATGGTTTGCACACAATCATAATGTCCACTTTTTTCAAAATTTTGTCTAGCCCGCGTGCTAATTGGGCATCAAACGATATTACCATGAATTTATTTTAGTTCTAATTCTTTTGAAAAGTCGAAGAATCTCTCAATAATTTTCTACACTTATGTTTTCTAATTAATTTATCTGCAATATTCTTATCATAACCGTTCACTTTGAATACCTCCCTAATAAATTTTAATTCTTTGTTATAATTATCGTTGTTTAACCAAACATTAATTAATCTATTTAGCATACAATTTAAACTAGAAATCGTATTTTGGAAACTATGATTCGCATCGTTAGAAATGTATTTCAAAGTGGTGGTGTTTTTTCTAAAAATATCAAAATCTAACATATTTTTATTATTTCTACTGACTATTTAACTATTAAGTTCTTAATAAAATTATTTCAGTTTTCATTTCTTGAATTGAAAATTACAAAAACGTCGTCCACATATCTTAACCATACCTTCGCAAAGTAATTGAATTCATCTTTCGTCTCGGTCAACTTTACACCTGTATAAGTTGGTTAAGAACGGTAATAGAGGATTAATAGCAGGTAGCTTAATAACAGGTTTTTACAGCTTAAATAACAGGATTAAATTATATCCTGATGATGCTAACATGGTTAGCGAAACGTGCGTCGGAGAAGTTTAAAAAGTTGATTTGGTGTTTAGTAGTAAATCTATTCAAGTTTAGTACTTTGAAGTGAGTGGAATAAATGGTAGTATGAGGATGCAATATGAGTAAGACGAATAAGGTAGATGGGACAATATATTCAAATTAAAGCTCAACAATTTTGGATCCGGATTAAAACGGTGCATTATCATGATGGAACACGACATTTTTCCTGTTTGTTAATTCTGACCGGTTTTCTTCAATTGCTGCTTTCAGCTGATCTAATAGGAGAGATCGGTGTTCATGGTCTGGTTGCGTGTAAGAAAGGCAAAGTGTATGGGTCCCTCCCAATTCCGTCAAATACAAACTATTTTTTTTTCTCTATACTTTTTTCGTTGCACGCTGATGTATACAATCCACTTTTCATCACCAATTAATATCTGCTTTAGAAATGGAGCTCCAGATTTTTTTTCAGCAGAAGATCGTACAAAGAGATTCGATTCAGCAGATATCGTTCGTTAAATTCCTGAGAGACCTACACATCATCTCGGCAGACGTACCGTTTTTCAGATCGCCAAAATCGGTCAATTTGCAAATACTTAACTTATTTGCTATTTCATGAATCATGGTGCGTGGTTATTATAGCGTTCATTTCATCGGCACCACTGCTTGAAGGACGACCAGAGCGACGCCGATGCACTAACGCCTCTGCACTAACCAAATCACTTTCGCACCATAACATCCCAAACAGATCCTTCGCCGTAAATAATACAAATCTTTTTTTTTATTATTTAAACAACATTCTTGATGTTGTGCATAGATCCAACTTAAAATTATATGATTAAGTGGTAACATGATAATAATAGCCCAAACCAAGCAATATAACGCTGCAATATAATTTGAGTGCACAAAAAAATATCAAAACAATACTAATAGCGAAATAACGAATTAAGTCTAAACTAGTAGTCAAAGATATATCAATAGACTAAATAATGGAGGTCGATTACCTATGCATTAAGATATCAGCTAATAAAAAACATCATGACAGCAAAGGAAATAGATTTCAGCAATAAATTTCTCTGTGTAGAACCGAAGGCAAGAAAATTAAAAAGTGTAGTACAACCAGTAATGGAGTCAGACGAAATAAACATATTAAAAGTGCCAAAAAAGACCATAAGAGGTGGAAAAAGGAACGTAGCTATAACATTCACCTATAACATAGAAAGCATTAAAAAGTGAATAAAAGATAAAAAAATTAAATTGTTTTAACACATTGAAAAGATGGCAAAAAGCAAGGTAATAAGGATCACAAGAGATAAGTCGTCTAATGGGAGAAGGACTCTAGGACGCGCAGGGGCTACGCAACTGAAAAATAAACCAAGCAACCTGGTTAATATTAGGTCTACTGAAAAGTTCTGTTCGTTTTTAGAATAAAACAATATACTACATTTTTCATACGTTGAATAAACTTTATTGAATAATATACTTTCCATCACTATTTATTACTTCTTGCCAGCGTGATGGTAATTTGCATATCCCATTTAAAAAAAGCAGAATGTGGCCTAGAATTATCATGAAGCAGTATGCTATCCTCCCTATTGAACACTACCGGCCTCTTTTCTTGAAGTGCTATTTTTAAATTATACAATTTCTGACAGTACCTCTCCGAATTTAGCTTTCGTTCAGTTTCAACAGCTCAAAATGTATTGGCCCTCGAATCTCCCACAATATACACAACATTCTCTTACTGAGGCTCAACTTCGGTTTAGAGGTGGAGGGGGAAGGTTATCTGGATTCACATTATACCCTTTTCCTTATGAAGTTTTCATAAAAAATCCTCCCATAAAGAATCATCTGGTTCAAGAAGGGTTCGATTTTGATCCCTGCAAGCAGATATACATGTGCAAATGATAATTCGATCATTCAAATTCTTTTCTCTTAACTCATGTAGCACCCATCTAGAATATTTTTACACCAATCACAGTTTCCGAATAGGGTCCGAAATGGTTTGTTGAGCTAAATCAAGCCTGTCCGCAATCTCCGATGTTGTCAAAAAAGGATTTTGCTTTAACATAATTTTGACAGTATCGTCGACTACCAAAGATGGTCGCCCAGAATATGGCTTATAAGAAAGGTCGAAATCGCCTATTAGAATATTTTCGAAGCATCTTTTGCATGTTCTATCAGAAACTGTACCTTCACCAAACACTTTCAATAAATTTCTACACGCTTCTGTAGCAGTTCTTCCTTGTTGGAATTCGTACAAAATACAGTGTCGTAAATGAACTTTATCAGTAGCCATGGGTACACGACCGCGTCTCACTTAATACTAACATGAATCAGAATCATCTTCGTTTTAGTTCATTTGCTAGATCAGTATGTATACATTCAGTGTTAAAAAGAGAGAGCGTAATATGCGTCAAATGAATATGCGCACACTTGTTGAAACTTGTTATAACCGGGAAGGACAGAACTTTCCGATACACCTAATAATATTAGCTGAATTGAATGTGTTGTCATTACTTTAGAACAGAAACAAAGTCATGCCAAGAAAAAAAGCATTTTACCATCCATTATTATAGTGAAATGTGTCACTGCAGTAGTTGTTTTGCTACATCAAGAATCATTTTTCCAATTTTCGGTATTGTATAATTTCTCAACTGATAAACATACCAAAAAAGTGAAATGAGTGCAGTGCACTGCACGGCCAGTGCTATACACTGCCAATGTATATGTATTTACTTCTATATATCTAAAATGGATGGTCTGTATGTTATGTAGAATCTATAAAGCGTTGTAGCAAATTGTGGAAAGATGAAAAATTACTTATATTGATAAGAATCTATTATTTTTATTAGTATTTACGTAAACTATTCCATTCGCCATGTAATTAAACCAATTTAAGGCAATTCAAAGTAATACTAAAATCTAGCGTAACCCAAGTAGATAAAAAATATTTTTGGTTTTCTGGTTAGGTGTATAGATATATAGAGTTTTTAAAATTTGAGCAAGCAACATATAGTTGACTTTTCGATGGTTAACGAGCCCAGACCGTTCGATCGTTCGATTACATGTCGAGGTTCCTTTCACTTTTAACTATATTCATTGAGCCACATTGTCTATCGTACGGTAGCATTTTTAACTTTAAATTCTATAAGCAGGGAAAGATGTTAAGTTGTAGAATTTGATGCATTTTGACCCCATTTAGGGGCGGGATACAATAAAATGGATATCTTCAATGGCATCTTCAACAGAAAAAATCGTCATTATTGGTAAACACCAAATGAAAATCGTGTTCGAAAGTTGAGACATATATACGAGACATATATATCGAGACATATATATATATATATATATATATATATATATATATATATATATATATATATATATATATATATATATATATATATATATATATATATATATATATATATATATATATATATATATATATATATATATATATATATATATATATATATATATATATATATATATATATATATATATATATATATATATATATATATATATATATATATATATATATATATATATATATATATATATATATATATATATATATATATATATATATATATATATATATATATATATATATATATATATATATATATATATATATATATATATATATTACAGAAATCTTTCACTCTTTCTCTACGTGGTGCCACCGATCGCCTTCGCCGAACTGTCAACCATACGACGTCACGTATCTCTCGGGACCGGTTTCTAGCCTTTCAGCCGTCATCAGCCGAGCTCTAGACGAACGCAAGGAAAGCAGTTCGGAGAGACGATCGGGGCCAGACCAGATTAACTAGCCATTTTAATGATGGGTCATGATCGCACACAACTCACGCCATCATACGGCGAATGCTCGTAGCAGTCAGGACCGCTCGTAACATTCTGCCTGGAACCTCGGGTATAGTACCAGGTATGCCCACAAGGTAGCGTAACGGACGGTGGAGGGAAAATATTACAGAAATTTTTACCCTTTCTCCACGTGGTGGAGATTGTTCCCTTTCTCCACGTGGTGGAGACGTGGAAATTGTTTCGATGCCAGTATTAGTTGCCATAAGTGCCATAAGTGCTGAATATTATTGTGCTCAGCTTGATAGATTAAACAAGGTTTGCATTCAAAATCGTCCAAGACTGATTTACCAAAAATGTGTTATTCTGCAACATAATAATTGCAAGATCTCATAATACCAGAATCTTCCACCGTATCAAATTTTATCACTCACCGTAACAATATATATATATATATATATATATATATATATATATATATATATATATATATATATATATATATATATATATATATAGATATATATAGTCCCAGATACTAATGCACTCTACACGGATCTCCGAAACTTTAAGAGATAGAAAGATGACTAAATTAGAAGAAAGTTGCACCTCACTGAACTCTGCAACGGCACGTTTTCAAATTTTAAAAATTCCGTATATTTTCGAAAATATGTGGAATAAAACGAATTTTTCCGAGTTGGATTTTATTTGTTTCTGATTCTATTTGAAGCTAATGGCTTTTCTCGGCCATCATCAACTTTCTTTTTTTAAATGGTCGAAAAATCTTATTTTATGTTTAGTAAATTGTTTTCCGTTGTAATAAGTTTCCGACTAAGAGATGAAAATAATAATAATAATGATTTCCGACTAAGGGATGACATTTGCATTAGTTTGCAATTATTTCAATAATTAGTTTAGATGTGGCATTTGTCAGTCTGTCAGTTTTAAATTTGTTAATTATTATACTTAAAATAATGGAACATTATTCTAACGAAGAAAAATTTCATTGATTGAATTTAAGGGAATATAGTACGTTTAACAAACCAGTGTTACATTCCAAAAAAAAATGACCCTGAATACGTAATGACCGTTTTGCTTGCTGTAAAATAAAAAATGATATTGTAGGACTTCGTAGTATTGAAAAGGCACATGCTGTTTCTAAATCAGTCGCACAAATAATACTTAGTCAAAAAGGATACCCTCCTTATAAATTCCGAATCTGTCATATTTTGCTCCCTGGCGATTACGACCGCAGAATAACTTTTTGCGAATGGTTTACTACACAATGTTATGAAAATCGTCATTTCCCGAAGAATGTTCTCTAGACGGACGAAAGTTACTTTTGTAACAATGGCATCTTCAACAGAAAAAATCGTCATTATTGGTAAACACCAAATGAAAATCGTGTTCGAAAGTCGAGACATCAACACCATTTTGGATTTAATATGTGGTGCGGTATTTTGGAAGTCGAGTTATTAGACCCATAATTTATGAAGAAACTTATTAAAAATCCAAAATTGTCAAAAAAAAATCAGAAGATAACAAATTCACAAAATGTATCAATATCAAAAATATATATTATATAGGAAAAAAGCACAGTATCCGAAAACAATATTTTTACGGGTACTTCTAATAGCTTCAAATATTTCTTTGGATATGCCATTACACAAATTCAAATTTATAAACCGAATAACGATGATCTTGAGAGCGGTTTCTGAAGTTATGGTGCATTAAATAGTATATCTCACACCTGATTCACGTGAATAACTAATCATTTAAACTAATCAATTGGGCCAATGACTAAAGTCCTTTGTTTTCGTTGCTAAAAATATCGAAAGGAAACGCCTCTTCTTCTTTTTCTTCTTCTCTTGCTTTTCTCCTCCTACGTCTCTTTCTTCTCCTACTTCTAATATGCCTTCTAATTATTCTCATTCTTCTTTGCCTCCTTCTCATTCTCCCTTCTTTCCCGTTCCCGCTTATTTCTCTTCTCCTTCTCGTTCTAATTATTCTGGTTTGTTTTCTTTCTTTATTACGCATCATTTTGCTCGATTTTTTTTTAATGCGTTCACTACAGATTTTCAACCCATCGTTTTCGTGATCTCCCTTCTGATCGATGACCTTTTGGAAAATGGTCCTATTATTCTAATGATCACATCAGTATTCATCATACTAATGTATTCATTCTATACAGATCTCCTTTCGATCTCTTTATTAGTTCTCATTATTTTCGCATCTGTTATGTATATGTGACTCTGCCCCTAAGTGTTCTAACTGTATTTTCATTTTTTCACTTTTCAAAAATTCAGCTTTCTTAGAATTTTGGCGTATTCCATCTCGTTTCTGCTGAATGCTTCATAATTGGTCTAATAATAATAGAAAAAAAGTGGGTCTAATAGCAAGAGAGGGAACATGGATGATGAAGAATATATACAAATAAACCATTCGAGTATGTACCACAAATTGATTAGAGTATTTACAAGTGTTTAGCTATTTCATTTTATTATCATTAAACTTTAACATGCAATTTTTCAAGAGAACTCATTAAGCTATTTTCTAGCGTCTGGCAAAATAATAAATCGTATTCAAAGATGTATAATCTCCTATGCTAAATAACAAAAATACTTAAAGACACGTGCAATTGTTCGTGAGAAAACTTTTGTCTTGGAAGCGTTGCTGCCGTTCTAAATTCAGGTTGAATTCTAAATGTCGTCTTGTGTAGTCACGTCAGGTGGAGACACGGGACAATCTGGGAATGTCAAGGTGTACAATTATCCCAGTATAATTACTGAAGTAAAGACGGAAGTGCTTGCAGGATTTCCAGACGAATATAATATGCTGCCACTTTGGAATTTATTTGAAAATCTTTTTAATTACACACTCAGGAATTTATATTTAAATAATATATTAATCGCAACAAAATAAATTTAAATGCCTGTCCTATTTAATGCAAATTAAAGTGGGTTGAATCAAATAACAAATTTTTCATCCAAATATATTTCTTTTGTTGATTTGTTTTGAAAACGAATTTTTTGTCAGTATATGCTTCGAAATGTAATACAATATAAGGAAAATTGATATTAATACTGTTAAGATATTTTTTTAAGTTGTTCAAGTATATGTCCATAATAAGAAAGAGTTTTAAATCAAAATTCTTTAATTTTAATCCTAGGATAAGTTACCGAAAGAGCTTTATTTTTCTGTTTTTTAAAGACTATTTTATCAACTATTTAAACTGGATAGCCGTTATTAACCGCAATTCGCTTAATTAAATTTAATTCTATATTGTATTTATCTGGATTTACAGGAACATAGATTAAACGATAAATCATGCTATTGAAACCTACCCGTTTATGTTGTGGTGGATGGTAGGATGTATTGTGAATCATGATATCAATGTGAGAAGGTTTATTGTAAATCGAAAACGAGTGCTTATTCGATTGTTTTGAAATCGTTAGATCCAAAACGTCTCCATTTCGACTGTAGATGACGTTTTTATGAATTGAATTTAGATATAACAAAGCATCCAACTGTCCCTTATTACCCGTGAAACTTGTCAAAATGCTATCAACATATCGACTACAATATAACATTATTTACTTATTTTCTTTTTGAAAAATGTCTCCTCAATATTATTCATAAAAATTTCTGCAAGTAAAGGGTTTAGTGGGCTGCCTTTAAGCCTTTTTTACTGTTGTAAATTTTGTCTTCAAAGGCAAACTAATTTTGATCAAGACACGTTTTTAACAAGGTCATTATATTTGCTATAACTACCGGGTTCACTTTGTTATTAATTAATAAATTCTTTACTATGATTAGTGAATTATTTTGAATTTTCCGGCATCAATAAATTTTTAATATTATTAATGGGTTTATTAGAATTTTTAATACTATATTTAGGTATAAAGTTGCAGTGTTTTTCTATTATATCTATTAAAAAGTTAATAGTTTGTATCAGGATCTTGTATCAGGATTTTGTATCTACATTTCTCCTTGTATAAAAGCTGAGCCACATCATCATAAAATTCCTCAATTTCCTCATCCCTATGGCTTATAAGTGCATAAGCTTGGACGATTTGAAGCCTAAACTTTTTATTTAGCTGAACGATGCATTGGGCTAGTAGTCAGATGTACTTTCAAATTTTACTACACTGTCCTTCAGTTCAATTGATGAGAAATCCAATTCCGCCACATCGGTCATATTCCGTACCTTGAGTATAAAGTACGTGTCCAGTTGGTTCCAGTTTGATTAACTCTTCGCCCTTTCTTCGTGTTTCACAGAGCCCAATAATATCCCAATGTAGGTTATCAAGTTCGATTAACAGTTCTTGCAATCGGGCCTCCGTTTTCATAGTCCGTATATTTAGCGTATATTATTCTGAATATATATATATATATATATATATATATATATATATATATATATATATATATATATATATATATATATATATATATATGAAAAACTTAATAAATATCTTTACAGCATTAATATAAATATAGCCTTTAAAATCAACAATTGTTTGGGAAAAGTTTTAAAAAACTATAAAAAAAAAACTGGGAAAGAAAATAAATCAGGTGTCTACCAAATGAATTGTGGCTCGTGCAATAAATATTATATAGGACAAACAGGTAGATCATTTAAACTCAACTCAACACAAGCACAGCTATGTACATCATAAAAAAGACAGAACATACGCGAAACCTCTTATTAAAGAAAAACTTACATTTAATAGTGATTTTAAAATCTTACATATAGAAAATAAGGGTACCAACCTGAATTTATAGAATGTTTGAAAATATACCGTCACAAATACACAAATGTCCTTCTTAACGACCAAATAGGCTTCTCCACTATTAAATGTGGCAAAAAACAGTCTGGGTAAGGATTGTGGGAATTCCCAGAAAAAAAAACATGTAAAATTACTTAATTACTTAGTATCTACTATTTGTCACAATACAACTTCATTTGTTGTCAATCATCCGAAGAAGCTACAGTATAGCGAAACGCGTTATGTTTTAGACAAAAATATAAGTGGAAATTAGACAACTTTGTTTTATTTATTCAATGCAATATAGTATTCTGAAAGCAGCAATTTCAACGAACAAACTGACAGAAAACATAGGGTTAGAAACTTAATCTTTTGGATGATATTTTGGTATAACCGTGGTTCTATCTCACCATTGACTCGAATAATTTCATCCTTTAATTCAGAAATCGATTGTGGGTTGTTTTTATTGATCTGGCTTTTCACGTAACCCCAAAGAAAATACTCCAACGGTGTCAAATCATATGATCTTGGTGGCAATTAACATCACCGTTTCCTGCAATGTAACACGTCCAGGAATTTTTTTTCTCAATAAATCAATTGTGTTATTAGTAGAGTAAGGCGCAGCATCATCCCGTTTAAACCGCATATCCCCCAGATCAAATATCCAGTTGAGTAATCAAAAATCTGGTTATCCAGTTATCATCTTACGATATCAAACATCCTTTTTTTTTTTGGGTGTTTCGCCACGATCTAAAACTCAAGAAAAATATCAAACTATCTATTCGTATGTAATAAAAGAATCACTGGGTAAAAAACGAAACGGAGACAAAATTCTCAATGATTCTTTTTCTGTTAAAAATTTGCCTAACAAATAAATACTTTGAAAATATAATTTTTTTTAATATTTTTAGTTTTACTATGTGATTATTGTGTACTGAAATACTTAAACATTTTTAATTGTATTCTTTAGAATCGGGAACCATATTGAATTTAAATATACCGAAGGCATAGCGATAGAGTTATTTTTATTTAAATTAATTATAGCCATTTTTTTAATATTCTGTGTTTTCTTACCGATTCTTTTAATACCGTTTTGGAATTATTCGAATTGCTCTTATGTACGGATTCCCATGCGTGTTGGCAAATTATAGATTTATTAAAATCACCCTTTCTAAAAATGTTTTTATGTTCCTTTATTCTATAATAACATGTAACGGTCTATATGTCTCGCCTATATAACATTTGCCACATTCTCAGTGAATTTTATAAACCACATTGTTGGTATTCTGGTGTGTGTTATTTGGTTTGGTTAGTATCAATATAGATCTAAGAGTATTTTCTGTTTTAAATGTCGTTCTTATGTTGTATTTATTTCCTACTCTTTTAATTGTGTCAGAAAAATCGCAGATGTAAGGAATTGCGAGGTTAATTGTTTGAGTTATTATTATTGTTATCAGTAATTTGTCTGTTTTGTCTGTTATCAAAAGTTTTAAAAGAAGTATCTATGAAATTTTTTGGATAATCAAATTTTATATTATTTTATGATATATGATATATTTTATGATTTATTTATCATTTTATGTGGTTTTTTTGGGTGTGAAAATGACTTGTAACAAATGTAATTTGTTTCTTTTTGTAGTGTATCACTGTCGATACAAACAAGTCTTGCTATGTCATATAAATTTTTAATTACTCCTATTTTGATTGATTTTGAGTGATTGATTTACCTGTCTATGTTTGTAGGTTTTTTGTAAACTGTAGTTTTTAATGTGTAGTTGTGTTTTATTATTAAAGTGTCGAGGGATGGCAATTAATTCTCCCTCTCCATCTTTAACGTAAACCTAATTGTAGGCTCTCGAGAATTTATATCTGGTAAAAAATATTTAGATCATCAATATTATGTTGCCATATAGCAAAAATATCATCAACATATCTAAGTCAAATTATTGGCTTTTGAAGAGATTTGCTTAATATGTCATTCTCGAGTTCCTCCATAAAGATATTACTTCTCAAAGGGGAGACAGTTGAACCCATTGCCATTCCGAAATTATGTTGATAACGATTATTTCCTAACTGAAAATATGTGGTTTTTAAGCATATAGTTAATAATTAAAAAAAAATTGTAATTATGTTTAGTTTAGTGCGATCCTTTGATGTTTTGTCATATTCTAATCTCTTTCTAGTTATTAAAAGTGATTTATCAACTGGTACATTAGTAAATAAACTCACCATGTCAAAACTAACTATTAAACTTTGGTTTGTAATTGGTACATTATTAAATAAACTCACCGCGTCAAAACTAACCATTAAATTTTGGTTTGTAATTTTATTGTTTTTGTTTTAATTTTATCTAAAAAAATCTAGTGTATTTTTAATATATGAATTTGTTTTACCCGAAAGTGGATTTATAATATTAATAATACAATAAAAATTAACAGCTATAAATAAAAATTCATCTTTTTGTTCTTTGATTCAATTGACAAATGCATGTCATTTTAAATGATTCAAGGGCTTTAGTTCGTATATTATTTGAACCTTATATGCCACCGGAGCTAAATCATTTCATAAAATACGTCATTTTCTGTGTCTTCAATTCCGCTTTCACGTACCAAATAAATTTCTGAGAAAATGTCATGATTAGTTCAACTAAATTTCTTTATACTTATTTTGAACTATTTCTTAAATATCTTGATTTTTTGCAAATTTTGAAACAGTTAACCATATTTTCAACACTGCGTCTTTCAGCCATTTTCGACTGGTGCTAATCGTTTCTAGGGTAGACGGAAGCACAAGAATGATATTTTCGAAATCCACATTGACAATTAATTTATCGTATACAGGGTGTCCAAAATTTGATGACTAATTACATTATTTTCAAAGTTGAAAATGTCCGTTCTTTCAAATGTAACACTCTGTACATTATTGGATGATCGAAATGGTCTCGATTCGCTATAATTTTTCTTATACCGATTTCCAACGGTTTTCTTGTTAATCCATATTTTCTATTTTAATGTTATTTTTGGGAAAAACCTATACATCGTCATCGTTCGTTTTTGAAAACAAAATGAACATGACTGAAATGGCAGAAATTCGCTTTAATTGGAACTTGAAAACAAAACACGAACCTAACAAAATTTAGAATGTAATAACAAATGGAAAATATAAAAAAATTGGAACATAATTACAAGAAATAATAAATGAATGTAAAATTACAATAATTGTTCTATATGACCGCCATTTTGGTTCAAACACTGGATAACTCTACCATATACTCCTCGCGAAACAGACCTCCGAATTTCGCCTGGACTTAGATTAGTGAACATATCGAGAACACGGTTTAATAATTCCTCTCTAGTTTGTACAGGCCTAGAGAGCATTAGTTCTTTTATACGTCTCCAGAGGTGAAAATCCAAGGGCACCAAATCAGGTGATCTGGGTGGCTAGTTCCAGGGTCCCTGTGGGCCAAACCACCGATTTTCGAAAAGCAAGGTCAACTGCAAGTGTGCAGCTATAGTGGACAGCTATAGTGGAATGTGATCCAGCTGATACCAACTGTTTGGTCTGTCACGTGGAGGTATAACATTTAGGAAATCAATAACAAACCCTCTGAGTATCTTCAGATATCTAGCCCCATTCAAATTTTTATCGAACACTTGATATGCCGCTTTATTGTCCATAATTAAACAAGAAACATTAAAACTAAAGTGGTCCTGGTAATTATGTTGCTCTATGACATGTGGATTGACTTGTGCCCAGTAGTGATTATTTCGGCGATTTATAATTCCTTACCTGCTGAATTTTGATTCATCAGTCGACATAATCTTATGAAGAAATCTCGGATATTCGGTCATTTTTATGCACATGAACTCGCAAAAGTCGACTCGTCTTGCCTCATCACCAAGACGTAATCCGTGCACAATTATCTCAGAAAAGGGACGCATTTTAGGATTTCTTAATATTCTGTGGATTGATGCTCTTGAAATACCCAAATCCAGTGCTGCAATTGGAGTTAAACTCCGTGGATAAGCTTGACTATAAGCCAACACATTCACCTCGTTATCTTCATTATTTATTACGGGCTTAAATAATCTGCATGTTTGTCTAACAATTCGTTAATTCATTTACCATGTGTTTTAAAATAAATTTAACAAATCAGCATTGGAATATTCTTAAAAAAATTTAAAAAGTCACTAAATCTGTACCTGTAGCTTTAGATACCTCACAAATTTGTGAGCTGATACTTTTGATAAAAAATACATATGGATTAACAAGAAAACCGTTGGAAATAGGTATACGGAAAGTTATAGCGAATCGATACAGAATCAAATTCTGCAAGCAAGAACGAACTTTTTTAAATTTGAAAATAATGTAATTGGTCATCAAATTTTGGACACTCTGTATGCGATAAATTAATTAGCAATATGGATTTCGAAAGTAGCTTTCTTGTGCTTCCTTCTGCCCCAGAAGTTAGCACCAGCCCAAAAAGGGGAAAAGTTGCAGTGTTGGAAATAAGGTTACATCTTTCAAAATTTTTAAAAGTATCAAGATATTTAAGAAACAGTTTAAATAGCTATAGGGGAATCTGATAGAAAATGTCATCGTGACATTCTCTCAGGAAACTAAAAATTAAATAATATACTGGATGTTCTATATAAAATAAGGAAGTTACTGACGACCTCCGGGATAACTGGAAGTGCAATGACCTTGAAAATATTTAAAAATGAAACATAATCTTAAATAACCCTGAAGTCCAAAAGTTTTTTCAAACCACGAAAACTTCTAACGAACGGCTACCGTGAGAAACCCGGCATAGTGCTCTTCTTCTATCTTCTACCGAACCACTTTCTTAAAATTATTGAACAATTCGATTGATAGTGCTTTTAGTTGGACGATTGTACAAACCGTAAATATTACGACATTTTCTAAAAACATTTTTAACGCATTGTTGTATTGTGTACGACTCCATTTTTATAAAAGGCTTATATTACACTTCTGAAATGAGGCTAGATATAAGCAAATTCACAAGACCATCTCTGTTTTATTCGATAATTAAAAAAACGGTGAAATTGAAAGAGCCAGCACTAGGAAACTCGAGGAGGAAAATTACAAGTATCCCGCACTACCATTAACCGGTATTTGCGAAGCATAGGAATGGAAAAAATTTCAGTGAATACACGTGAATGCTTCTTATTCACAACCAGTGAATAAAAAAGTGCCTCAAAGATGCAAATACTTTTGTTACACTTTAGTATGTCAGCATAATAATTAATTTTTCCATCTTTCTTTAAAATATATATTCGATTTATTTAACAATCGGATACAGGACGGTGGTCTGTCAATCCAGGCAAAATATATACAGTGTAAATTTACAGATAAATTTTGTAAAATATTGACCTTTCAGATTATTTACCCCTTACTTTTTGTCATACAAATGTGATTCATATTTTTCTATAATACGATGTAATCCGAGCTTTTGTCGTGATGGTCCACCGTCGTTACAATCTGCAATATTATTTGTGACGCGATAAGAAGTTCCACCGGACGGAAATACTTGGCAAATCTTGGAAATACGGAAATACTTGGCAAATCAAACTTCACCGATTACCGCTAGTGCAATGAAACGTTTATTTAGTCTTGTCCAAAGTTTTCTCTTAGTCTAAAGTCCAAAGCGTGTGAAATAACAGATGGTTTTTGTTGATGTTCAGGTTAATTTTAGGAAGTCGGGATAGTGCGTTTTTTACTGCAAATAAGGTATAAATATTTTTATACTCTGACTGTCAATATCTAATATTTATGCTCTTCATAGTAATTTTAGATATAACATATTAGCATGGACCCTTATGATAAAAAACCTTGCGAGAGAGTGACTTTAGAGAGTGAGAGAGCTCTTTATAAGAGTGATTAACTGATGAGAACTCTATGGCAGATGGCAGCATATTGTCCTATGAAGAGGATAATGACTCAGATCGCAGCATACCAGACAGAGATGAAGCAATATTTAGTGATCATCAAAGTGGGTCTGAGCAAAAGGAGAGGATGAATTTTCAAGTAATGTAAACCTTGATGAGGGTGACCAGCTTTTGTTCTATTATGGTAACGATGGGACAAAATAGAAAAAAATAACATTACCTAAGAATATTCGCACTAGAAGGGAAAATATAGTTTCTCATCTACCAGGAACTATCTGCGAAGGGAAAGAGGTATTACTCCCATCGATTTTTTGAATCTTTTGTTCAGTGATGTAATCGATCTAGTAGTAAAATACGCAAATATCTATATAACGGAAATATCAGAACGTTACAAGGATAAACCTGAAGCAAAAATTACTACTGTCTCGGAAATGAGAGCATTAATTGGTTTACTCTATTTAGCTGGACTGGATCATGAATCAAAACAAATTAAGACTTCTGATGACAATATGGTTTAGGAAGTGAACTGTTTGTTGCAGCTAAGGCCCAAAGACGGTTTGATACACGGTCATACGCTTTGATGATGATGATAAGAAATAGAGCTGAAACGACTGAAATCGATAAGTTAGCACCTGTAAGAGAAATGTTTGAAAAGTTAAATGAGAATTTTAAGAATATTATACTATTGGAGCGCATGTGACCCCCGATGAAATGCTTTCTGCATTTAGAGGCAGATGCAGTTTCCGAACGTGCATTCTGAACAAGCCCAAAAAGTTAGGAATTAAAGTTTTCGCCACTGTGGATTCTAGAACTTTTTATACAAGCCATATGGAAATATATGCTGGCGTACCACCGAATGGACCATGTAAGTTAAATAACTCCAAGGAAGCAGTTACTTTAAGAATGTGTCAACATTTTTCTGGGACAGGACGAAATATAACAAAGAATCGTTGGTTTACTGGTGTTACTGTTGTTAGTAAACTTGTTACAGAACATAGGCTTACTGCAGCAGGAACAATCAAAACCAATAAGCGGGAAATACCAAAAATTTTGACTGATGTAAAAGATAGACCTATCCATTCTTCCATTTCTGCCTTTGGAGAGAAAATGATGATAGTCTCATGTGTTCCAAAAAAAGCAAAATATTTTTTATTGTTGTCACGCAAAATTTTGCAAAATTTTGCAAATGCTGGCTCTGCTTGGACCACATTTTAGCCTGCTGTAGAGAATGTGTGCACAAACAAACAAATAATTTAGGTTAAAGTTTAGGTTGCTCCAATTTCGGCAAGGAATTTTTTTAATGATACTTATTTACATTTTTTATTAGTTTTAGGTTATTTGATCATTTATTGTTTATGTTTTACATTTTGCGGTTTTTTGAAACTATTTCAATGTGTTAAAATAAAATGTTTAAAATGATTTTTTTATTTCCATATTACAATAAAATAATGCCAAATAAAATATTTCTATGTAATAAAAAAACGATAAAACAAATGTAACAAATAAGTAAAAAAAAATTACCAATTTTAATAATAAAAGCAAAAAAGCACTTCGTCAAATTTGGTCCTAATAGACCACCGACGTATACTCTTGTTAATTTTTAATAGGTTGTACATCATAGAATTAAAGGAAAAAATTGAATCGATCCAAAATGTTTTTTTTTTATTTCATAATTTTAATTTGCAGCCTTTGGTGTTAACTAAATCAAAAACCTTATAATGAGTTTTCCACGAACAAGCTTATTAAAACGTTTTTTGGGTATGTTTTAGTTATTGGCTGACATTTGAAATAATAATATAGTAAATAATAGTAAACATATTTACAGTTAATCCTAAATAAATAATGATTTTCTCATTGAACCAATGCTGTCGGAAAGTCAGTTAAATTAATCAGTAATATTTTCCTTACGTTAAATACAAAAAATGTCGAGTACGAAATGAAGGCCTATTCGTCTTTGTGGATGTGATAAAGGCATTTCACTTCGTTGAGAGAAAAATAATGTGGAGGCTCTTGGACATCGTCAGATGCTCGCCTAGGCTTTTGCTCACGACTACACTTGTGCACAGTGGCACACATATATAAGTTTTGATACAAATTGCCAAAACTAAGACTTTTGGGATTAAGACAGGTGTTAAACAGGGCTCTGTGATCACACCGACGCTTTTCTCTGTGTTTGTTTCCGCGATCCTGTATCATGTCAGAGGTAGACCGCCACGTTTAGTTGAAATATCATAAAGAAAAGGTAAAGACCTATTTAATCTGGTACGACTTAAAGCCAAATCAAAAACAAAGAAGGTTAGCTTCGTAGAGTTGCAATATGCAGATGACTGCGCTTGTAGCGCATAATGGGACGACATTGCAAATAGTACTGGACTTACATAGTGAGGTCTATGGTGCATTTAGACTTAAAATTAAAGAACAAAAAACGAAAATATTGCAATAAACTGATCCTAATAAGGTGAGAGAAGCAACTGAAATTGTTGTGAATGGTTAAACACTGGAAGAAGTAGTATGCTTTCCCTGCTTAACTCAAATTTGGCAAGTTAAATTATCTGCTTTGCCAGCATGCAACAAGGCGTTATGTATAAAAAAAAGAGTACTGGTGTCAATTTAGAAACTATTTTAGAAAAAAACAGCACAGGACAGACAAAGATGGAGACCTCGAAGAACTCGAAGAGACTTACATTCGGAGATACCTGGATACATAAATAGGATGATGATGATGAATGAGAAGAGTGTTTAGTAATCGAGACTTAAAGGAACACAGTAGAATCAGTGTATACTATGCTATTATAATTCCCATTTTTCTGTAAGAAGCTGAATGAATTGATGGTCCTGTATCAGGAAGCAAATAAAATACCTCGAGAGATTTTATTAAAGCTGCCTCCGGAAAATTTTGAGACTAAAATGGCAAGACTATCAGACCAATGTGGAGGTACTTGAAAAAGACAACAGTTTGAGCATAGAATCCCAGATGATAAAAGCTTAGCTGAGATGGTTAGGGTCATTGCCAACGGATGCAGGATACTAACATCACGAAGCAGATCCTCTATGGCGAATAAAGGTCAAAAAATGAAATCTGGGAGGTCCGAAAAGAAGCTACAAAGACTTTATTAAATCGCCTCTAAAGAACTCCATGTCTAGCGTGCCTGAATGTTAAATGATAAACGGGCTGGACTGCGTATAATAATTCTGTGTTCTCCTGACCTTAAATACCCAGCATGCGGAAGACCATGCACATCTAAGCTGGGATATATACCCTCAAGAGAAGCACTGGATATGAGATACCCAGGGGTGAATTAAAAGTGGGTTTCCCTTATAAATGGTCGCGTTGAGGGGATGACTTTGAATGGGAAATAGATTTACTATCCCCGCTACAGATTCCCCACCATAGCCATCTTAAGATGTGAATACTAACAAAAATATAAGCGACCGTAGTCAGTCTATGAGTATACACCATTCAGTGCTGTTGTATCAGTGTTTTGATAACCTTTTTGCACAAATAGTGTGTTTTTTTATCTTGACACAGTTTGTGGTTAGTAAATCATAAATATTATATTTTCTATAGTATTTTTATTGAAAATTTTAATTTTTAATTTTTTTAACATTTATTTATCGGTTTCTTTCATTTTCTATTTAGCTCAAAATGAACACGAGTTCTCGTACTCACTGTGCGGCTGAAGTAGAAACCTTCTATGAGGCAGCTGATATTTTCGACGACAGAGTGAATGCGAGACCGAATAGGTTTTTAAAGAGCATCATACCAGTGAACTTTACCTAACTGAACAAATATATTTTTTTAAATTAAGCTAATCTATGTAACAAGTATCTGAAAGTACATTAAGTCCCCTTTTAAATGCCGTTGGAAGAAAGTTTTCATCTATTAATTTCGCCTAGATACGTTAAAATAGAACACGCGTTTAAATAAAATAGAAACACGAATACGCGTTTAAATAGAACACCTTATTTTAACATTTTTTTTTTCAAATTTTTGTTGATTTTTTGGAAGGAATTAGGAATAGTATTATTTTTTGGAACGTTTTATAGACATAGTCTTTTTTTTGTACTGATTGGGGTTTAAATTAAAATAAATATATTAAATGGAATAATTTAATCAAAAGATATTAATAATCAAAGACATACGCATATCCATGTGCTCCTGAATCTGGAAGCCGCTTAGTGTCACATAATTCATCAACAATAAAAACTTAGGTAATATCAATAGCCATAAAATCATATGACCATCTGAGGCCATATTCGTATCTAGTTGACAGCCATCAACATATAATGTTCAAAGTCATTTTACTACGAATTACTATTTTCGCAACGGTAGGATTCTGAACGAAATACCATGTTTTGAAAACTACAATTTTAAAATAAAAGTCGTACAGAAATAGTTTCATGGAATTTTATACATTTTTATAAGACTTGTCCAATTTGTGTTATTACCTTATATTGTAAATTTTATATTAGAAACCCTTCAATGCGAATACTAAACTTTTTCGCAACTATTTTGCAAGACGTCTTTAAAAAAAAACTAATATAGCTGCTCATTTACTTATTTCAACTGAATGTATTTTACATAAATTGAGTTTCGGGAATGTAATTTCATTTACCCTTTATGGTATGAAGTACTATTATAGTTTTCTGCAGAACGGGATTATATAATTTTATTTTTTGCAATTGATAGGTAAGTGACTAAATCAATATTTTTAAAGAACAAAATAGTTTGCATATTCTAAAATGATAGCAAACATAATTCCAATAATCAGTTAAAGGGTTATAAAGAGTTATTAAACTAGTATTATATAGTTCTTTCATTTCAAGAGTAGCCACCCTCAATATTTCTTTTAACAATGAAAATTAACTCTAATTAAAAAAAAACACGTCAATTTAGATATCCAGGGGAAGGTTTAAAATCAATGCCGTAATATTTTATGTTTCACCTCTTTACATCCAGCTACCTGTACCTAAAAGTTCTAAATACAACCTCTATCTTGTAATATATAATTTAAAAGGTCTTGAAAATCCTAATTTAACAGCGTTTACAAAACTGAAATCGGTTATTTTATTCACGTAATACAGGGAAAAATAATATTATATTACTCTCTATGGCTGTAAATAACATTTTACGAGCGAGTGGAACATTTTTACTAATTAATGTTAGCTAAACAATAGTATAATCTGTTTCCGAATTATTTTTGAACGTTTTGAATGATGTCCTTATTAACTAACCTGCTGCAGCAAACCTGAGGAGGAATTTTATATACAACTGTCTTTAGATAAACCCAAAGAATGGAACCCATTAGCGTTATATATGGAAATCTCGACGGCCATTCCACAGCGCCACTTGTGCCTAACCATTTGTCAGGCAACCTTTGATCAAGCCATTGTCGAATACGTAATGCGTAGTGTGGTGGTGTGCAGTCATGTCGAAAGTATAAATTTTGTTCATTCAACAGTGGATTTTCTTTTTCATCTCTGTTATGAGTGGATCGATTTCATCGGTTAATTTTTTTTCAATAAAAATCAGACCTATTATTTCATTCCCCAGAAATCCAGCCCAAAGGTTAATCTTTTGCGTAACACCTAAACAAATGTGGATTGTTATTATCTCACTACCTACTGTTATGTATATTTGCAAAACAATTAAGGGAAAATGTTGCTTCATTACTGAAACAAATATTCTTTATTAAATTTAGATCCTTTTAGATTCTCCCAGTCATTATTTCAAAAAAATGAATCCTTCTATCATACTCATCTTCGCTGAGCTGCTGAAGGATACTAAATTTCGAAGAAAAAAAAATTGTTTCATTTTAAAATTTTATCTATGGAATCTATGGAAATGTTTGTTTACTTTTGGAATTAAAGTGGTTAGATCAATAGCGAAATGGCTTAAAATTACAATCTGTGTGGGTTCATTAAGAACTCTTGGCTTCTTATTCACTTTATTACACGTCAACCCGGAAGTTTTCAAATTTTTTAAGGAGTTTTATTACGTATTGATGTCCTATATTTTTGTCCGGATTCCTTTCATTAAAAAGTTGGACTGTTCTGTTCTTCGGCACCATAAATAGAAATAATTTCAATTTTCTCTTGTAAAGTGTACTTTTGAGGTAATTTTCGATGACTTTTCCGCACATTTCGACTGGTATCGGGGCCAGTAAAGCCAAAACTGGTCGTATTGTGTGGCTTGTGGTGCCGTCTTATTGGAACCACATATAGCTTAGATCGAAAACTTCAATTTCTGGGCAAAAATAATCGGTTATTGTACGGTTATAGCTGTCAAAATTGACGTTAACAGTCACTCCTTCGTTTTCGAAGCAGTACGGGCTCATGACACCACCAGACTATAACGCGCACCAAACAGTCACCTTTTGCGGATGCAATGGACTATCCACAATCACTTGTGGATTTTCAGAGCCCCATATATGGCAATTTTGCTTATTTACGTATCCACCGAGCGAGAAGTGAGCCTTATCGCTGAAGAAGATTTTATTCGAAAAATCAGGTGAAGGTTCAAGCACCCAATCGACGTATGCTCGAAGCATTCCATGATCGGCGGGCTTCAAATCTTGCGTGAGTTGAACTTTTTAAGGATGAAGATGCAAGTCCAAATGCAAAATATGACGTAAGGCAAGGCCACACACTGTGAATGCAGAGGAATCGGTAAATTTGGGTCTTCAGCTACATTCAGCTACACTTCCACTAACAGCGGCGATATTCTCCATCGAGAAAGCGTTATGACGATGCACATGTCTTACCACATTCATTCTTACCACATTTCATTGGAAATTGTGCGCTCGGAAGAGCGATTATGGCGACCATATTCTGCTCGTAAAGCGTAAAACATAGCTACGGTAGAGTCACAATTTTTGTAGAAACAATTCTAACGCATTGTTCGGTGGTTAAACGATCCATGTACAACATGGATCAACAATTCAACAATGCAAACCTTAAACTAAACAAATCACACTTTGAACGACATTTAAGTTTGAGAGTTGTCAAAATACAGGGCTGTATTTTCCGAACCATGCAATGGATAACCCTGTATTTTGAAAAATCGGAGGATGCATCAAGAAGATTATACTGGTTCTACCCGAGAACCTATATATATATCTATATATATATATATATATATATATATATATATATATATATATATATATATATATATATATATATATATATATATATATATATATAATTTTCCTTACAAGGAAAACACTGAAGATGGTTTTTTGAACATATTTTCGAAACGGTTCGTGCTAAAGTCGTAAAATTCGGCATACTTCAATAAGTTGGAATGGAAAAACGTTTTTTGTATTAATAATTTTTTGTATTAATAATACCATAACTTTTTTGTTTGCAATTTTATTTAATTTTTTAAATTAAATTATTGAATCGGAAAGACTTTTAGGTAAAAAGTCCTGTAATTTCATCTCGGCAGGATAGACGGTTTTCTAGTAAACCGACTTTCTAAATCGATGCACGATTACATACATTTCGAAATGCATCTTAATAATTAAGTAGCCACCCTGGTATGAAAATATGTATTTAGTTGCCAACAATAACAAGTCTAATTACTATTAAGAATTTAGCTCTTATTCACAACAGATGTTAAAAATACCCTGCCGAAAACACCAAGCTAATTTATTTAACTTCGTCTGAAAAGAGAATGTTCTGTACAAAATTTTCATTTAAACGCAATTGCTCTGTTAACCATTAGCAAAACTGGATTATTTGTGGTAGGTCATCAGTCTTGAGGGCTTGAACTTTCTGCAAGTTATATGGATAGAGCGCTTGCTCTCTAACAATTTTTCACAAGGTACTTTTTGGAATGCCTTCTTCAACAGCAATTCGTCTGACATTTATTCCTGGATTTTCTACTACATTTTCTAAAACTCGTTCTTCATTTTCTACAGTTCTGGTGCTCCGGTTTTTTCCATACTCATAGCTGGAAGGCATGAAAGTTCCCTTTTCAGTTTCGCTGCATCTGACACCAATTGACAAACAGTTGAAAATTAGCCCTTCTGATAAAAATGTTTTTAATTTTAGCTGCAATTAGAAATAAAGCGTGCATTAATAAAAAGTCTCTTATCTTACTTTTTATATTAGGAAAAGAAAAATGATGTGCGTAAAAAATTAAAACAAACATTGTAAACACAATGTTGCGATTCCGTTAAATACTTTTATTTTTCCTTCTATTACGGGAACGGATCAACCGATTTTAGTTTTGTAAATGCAGTTTAATTAGGATTTTCAAGGCTTTTAAAATGATATGTTACAATATAGGGGTGACTGGAGGTAAGGAGGTGAAACACAATATATAACCGACATTAGTTTTAAACTTTTCCTTCGACATCTGAATTGACGTTTTTTTGTCTAGAGCTAATTTTCATTGCTAAAAGAAATAATGAGGGTGACTACTTTTGAAATAAAAGCACTCTATATATTTGTAAAACGTCATAGCAGCCTTTTTTTTTTTATTCCCGACAAAATTGACATTTGTATTGAGTATTGCTCCATAAATCATCTGAAAAGAGAAGGAACAATTGCATAGCGTATACAAATTGTTCAAATTTATTATCCCAGTATATAACAAAAATAATGAATCTATTCGGGCTCCGTTTCGCGCTTATTTAAAATGTCTGATCAATATAATGGACCTACAGAGTACTATTCGTAATTTAATTCAAAAATTCTAATCAAACGGTAGTGTTTGTGGTGATGAGATTCCAATCCTATAAAATCTTAAACGTATTGCTGAAAACATCGATGCTGGAACCAAAGTGTGATTGAAAATGTAGAACAATCAATCACACATCGTTCTCAAGAACTTGGGCTTTCTTATGGCACTACACGAAGTGTTCTTCATAAAGATTTGCTTAAACTAAATCAACATTTGTTGGGTAGAAATTTTGCATATTTGCTTTAGAGCAACTTGAAATAGATCACTTTAGCCTTTTTTCTCCACAAACGAAGGCGTTTTTATCAATTTTTCGTTAAATTTGACCAACAATGATATGAAGGCAATAGCGTAGGAATTCTAGAAAATAGTAGTCATGGTCTTTCTAAAGCTTACTGTTTTGATTGTTTATTGTTTTGTGATTTATGATTCAAGCTTCTTCAATAGTCACAAATTGCTGCAACTGAAACTCATAAAAAACTCATCTTCAACGATAAAGTTCAGTTTTGGTTAAATAGCTTCATAAATAAGCAATCTTGTGACATTTGGAGTGAAGAAAATCCAGAATGTGGATTTTTCAAACCAAGACATTCTTGAAATACCTTTACATCTACAAAAATTATCAATTTGATGTGGTTTATGGTCTGGATGTATAATTGGACCGTACATATTTGAAAAGAAAAATGAAACTGTAGTTACTCTCATTGGAGAACTCCACAGAAACATGATTACTGATTTGTTCTAGCATCAATTGGATGATTTTGATCTGGATAACAAGTGGTTTCAACAAGATGTTTCAACTTACCATACATCTCATGACACAATCAATTTATCGAGAAAAAAGTTCAATGGCTATCTAAGCTCGAGAAATGCGGATGTTATATGGCCCCAAAATCATACGATAAAACTCCATCGGACTTTTTTCTCTCAGGGTATATAAAATTATTGGCTTACACCAATAAACCACAAGCACTCAATGACCTTATTGTCTTATGTCTTATTTGATAACCCTTTATAAACAAGCATTTTATAATAGTCTTTGATGAGATGTTCTAATGCCAAATGAATAATCTTTTTGTATTCTCAATTTAGGTACTTGTGGCAAATATACAAGGTTGGTAAGAGCAGTATTCTTACGAATTCTGATAGGTCTGTACTGAAATGTGAAATTAGAGCGAAGAGTCAGATACTTTAAAAATGAAATATTATTTTTTAATCCAAAATAGATTTATTTTTCAATCTCCTTTTAGCTAGATATATGTTTATGCTTTCCAAAAAACTAGGACTTGCAAAATAGTTCTCCATATCAACAATGATCTCTTCATTTGATGTAAATATTTTTCCAACCAATCATAACCAATCATATTTATGTTAAAAAAAGGAAAAAAGTTGAAAGGGGCCAAGCTCGGAGAATAGGGTGGATACGGCATCAAATTGTAGCACAAATTGATCAATTTCGCAATTAACAGGCGGATGAGCGATCGGGTACATTGTCGTGATGAACTAGCACTTTTCACTTCACAAAAGAGGGCATTTTTTAATCAAATCTACGTGAAATTTGACCAATAATAGCATGATGATAATAGCTTGCAAATCCCAAAAAATTGTAGTAATGATCTTTCTAAAGCCCACTGTTTTGTGTAATAATGTTTAAACATCACTTTATGTAATCACTCTATTCTATATTTGATTTGTGGTGAGCAAACGCCGCGTTTGATAGATTTCTCATGTCCAAATTTTCATGTCAGATGTTTCATATACATTTGTTTGAGATGTTTATCATCTGAACCATATCTGTGTTTATAAAACGTTTTCAGCTTTCCTTCGGTTTGCGCGATGATTTTTCCACATAAAAGTAATGCGGAATCAACACATGAAATTATGCTTTTTTTCGTGATTGCAAAAATATCGAACTTATCTAGTAAATAAAAACATACGCCACATTGTCTTGAAATTTATGGAGACTTATTAGAAAGAAAGTTTGTTATACGCTATCTCGGTTTTAGTAATTCCAGATTTTTAAATTCCCTAATTTGATGTCTTAGTTCCAATGGATATTAATTAGGTTGATATTTGTAATTGTTTTTTTTTAATTCAACATAAATTCCAATTCATAGATATATTTTATTGTTCAAGGGCATCAATCAGTACATTTTAATC
Source organism: Cosmopolites sordidus (assembly GCA_031761425.1). NCBI lineage: Eukaryota > Metazoa > Arthropoda > Insecta > Coleoptera > Curculionidae > Cosmopolites > Cosmopolites sordidus. The sequence continues at coordinate 179,259 of JARFXV010000587.1, forward strand.
CGGCTTATCGTACAAGAAACTTACAGTTAGATTGATGTGTTATCAATCTGATTCACATTATTAATCTTTGCTCATACAAGAAATGTGCCAGTGAATGCTGAAGATAATAATCGTCTGCCTTGATCGGGTATTGTGATTTGATATTTCAGAACCATTTCAAAATAAATTACTCCTTTAAAACTACAGCTAATCCAGAGTAACATTTCTGTAAAACATATACCATTTCACGTAAAGGCATCGTCTTACAGGGTACTCAGCTTAAACTTTCATTAAACGTTGTGGTATCTCTCAACAGCGTTAATCAACCTTGTAAAAATCATGAAAATGTCATGTCACTAATGATTAAAAAAATTGAGATCAAAAATTTATGAATAATGAAATTGAAATAATCCAAATAGGTCTTTCCGAATGTGACTGATCTCCGATAACATTCAATCTTGCCTGAATTTTTCATAACAATTTTAACATGCAAAAAGTATATGACAAAATTGTGCTTAAAATTCTCACATCTGAACAAGAAGCTCATAAAAATGTTGCTCGCAAACTTACCGGAAAGGATAATAACATGTGACGAATCGTAAGCTCGAATGAGCAAATCATCATTCAAAGCAATAATTTTTTCGATATTTGTGTACGTTCACTGGGTTCCTGAAGGTCAAACTATTAATCAGCATTACTACCTTCACGTTCTTACTGAACTCTGTGAAAGAATAAGGAAAAAACGACCCGAATTGTTGAAGGACAAGTCATGGGTTCTCCATCAAGACAATGCGCCGGCTTATTCCGCATTGTCTCTCAAGAAGTTTCTAGTCAAGTCCAGCATCCCAGTGTTAAACCATCCACCTTATTCTCTGGATCTTGCGCTGTGTGACTTCTATCTGTTTCCTAAGGTGAAATCTGCAGTAAAACTAATACGACTTAAGTCTGTTGCAGCTGTGAAAGAGAAAGCGGCACGCGTTCTGAAGAAGCTGACAGGAGAAGGCTTTCAGGACTGCTGCTAACAATGGAAGATTTGAATGGAGCGTTGTAGGGATAGAGGAGGGGTGTATATTGAAGGTAATAATAAGTAAATATGTGTGGAATACATATTTAAATCAAAATATGAATACAATCAACTTCAAGAAATAGATAAAGATTTCCAAAAAAATAACACCCGAAACTTTTACAAAACATTTAAAACTAAATTAACAGGCTATCAACCGCAAAATCTTTGCTTCCAAAACGAAAACGGACAATCAACTCTAAATAACCAAGACAATTGCAAAGAACAAATACTAAACTGTCCTGAGCCCTTAAACAAACTACCACCACTAAACCATAAACAAACAAACCCAGATTCATTACCACCGACTGAAGATGACATAATTGGGCAAATCAAGCGGCTTAAAAATAACAAAGCTTCTGGTGAAGATGGAATCACTGCTGAACTTTTGAAATCCGCTGGTCCAAGTACAATCAAGGAAATAACCAAAATTCTATAAAAAGTTTGGCGAACCGAACGGATTCCAGAAGATTGGAAAGATGCTCTAATCCATCCACTACACAAGAAAGGAAATAGAACGGATGTAAACAACTATAGAGGGATATCTCTTCTTCCAGTTTATTACAAGATTCTATCTCAATGTCTACTAGACAGAACACAGGGACAGTTAGAACCTAAAATTGGTGAATATCAAGCAGGTTTTCGACCGGGCAGATCCTGCCCTGAACAGATCCTGAATCTAAAGTTAATCCTAAGACATTAAAAACTGTACAATAAAAATGTCGTCTGTACATTTGTGGATTTCAAAATAGCATATAATTCTATTGACTGCGAATCTTTATTCCGAATCTTGAAAGAACAAGGACTAGATCTGAAAACGCTGGCAATTATTAAAGCAACATTAACTAACACAAGGTCAAAAGTTAAATTCATGGGTGGCATCCCAGAGCCCTTCGAAATTAAAACTGGAGTGAGACAAGGGGATGGACTCTCGTCACTCTTATTTAACTGTGTTCTAGAAAAAGTAATACAGGAGTGGCGTAAAAAAAAGTCGGCCCTGAATATTGACCAGCCCATTAAATTGGGGAGAGCTAACATCAAAATTGATTGTCTGGCGTTTGCTGATGATCTAGCAATTTTAGCTCAAGATGTATTAACGGCACAGAAACAGATTGAAATAAGAACTAAGAACACCATTTCTAAAAACAAAATATGGTAATATCAGACGAGTCTGTCAATTCAACTATTTGGGTGAAATAATCATGGGAAATGGGTTGGAAAAAGCGGCCAATAAGGGTAGATGTCAAAAAATCGAAACGGCATTAAGACTTACACAAAATATTTATAACAATAAATGCCTATCTAAAAACACAAAACTGAGACATTACAACACAGTTATTAAGCCAGAATGTCTATATGGGGCAGAAACGCTCACATTGAAAATAAAGAAAGAAAAATCATAAGAAAAATCCTAGGCCCCAAACAAATAAATAGCACAACATACCGACTTCGAGAAAACTAGGAAATCAAACAATACACAGATATACATAGCGATATGAGAAAAAGAAGACTTAAGTTTTACGGACACATAAAAAGAATGAATCCGAGTAGGCTAACTAGACAAATAGTCGAATTTTATGATAATAGGAGTAGAGCTAATGTAGAAATAATTAAATGGATTGCTGCAATTAAAGAAGACCTAAGATCAGCAAATATTACACAAAGTGAAATTCAGGATAGCGGCTGTTTCAGACACAAGGTTGACGTTTGGAAGGTTGGCAAGAGAGAGAAATGTAGGAAGACCGGAACAACTTGGTCTGACGAAACGAGAAAAAGCTCATAGCGAAAGAATGAAATTTGTATGGGCGCAAAGGAAGGCTAACAACAACAAACGCCTTTAATTGGACTTCGCGTGGTCCACCAGGGCCCATACGTGAATAATAATAAATATGTATGAAATCAAAATAAAATGTTTTACAGCGTCAGTCGCGTTATTTAATAGTCACATCTTGTACTGCATCCAGTAAAAGTTCTAAAGTACCTGAGTTAAAATGAAAAATACATACAAGACAATCATAAAACTATAATGTTATAATTATTTGATAATAACAAACACGGCTGAAAGAGCAATTCAAGGTTAACAAGCTAGTATGTAACACAAAAGGGTTGGGCGATTTAATAAACTTCAAACATTGATGTGCTAAGTGATAAATATCATTATTATGATCGGACGACATTATGTGTCATAATGTAACAGGGTCTGTAAGCTGTTCATTATTCCAGATATTGCATAAACCTATTGTTAAAGCTATTAAATCATTTTTAGTAATATATAGAAATTATTAAATAATTTTTAAGAAAATTTTAGGAAACAAAAAGAAAGTAAAAAAGAGATATAGTGTAATTTTAATATACTGTTGACTACTGTCTTAAGATGTAATGTTCCAAATCTTCGACTAATGTTGTTATCAAGTTCTTGCAAGGTTCGTCGATGATCATGAATTCAGTTTTATCTTCCTTCATTTGAAAAGTTGAAGGTATTTTTAGCACTTATCTAATCATATGTTTTATAATTAGATTATTCACTAACTATCTATTATGGTCATTTACTTCAGCTATGTTATCTGAAATATCAAACCAAAAAAGTTTTTAATATGAATATTAAACCACGTCAAAAACACGATACATTTCTCATTTAAATAACTTGGATTTTTTTACTTTTTATATTTAATTTTTTTCACTTGAACGAGCAAATATACAGCAATATTTAATACAATTTTTTTTAGGGAATTGAATTATTTATTTTCGCTAGGAAATAATTGTTTAAAAGAAAAATAATTCTCATCAGTAGAGTATCCGTTATTAAACAAGTTGACTTTTGTCAACACAGCTCTCTAAATTTTCAGCTTACGTCGTAAAAAAATCACTGTAATCTCTATAAATATAGATGATAAATAATATTCAAACGTTGCTGAAATATTTGAAGGTATACAAATTTAGACACAATGCATTAAGCTTTATGTTTTAAGAAAAATAGTATAGATGCCAGTAAGTTATAATTATGAGATTTATAAAAAAAAATATTGTTTTTTTTGTATACTTGTTCAAATTTGGTGCACAATATGCCTGCTTATATTGACCATGAACTCAACTGTGACCTTCAATAACTTTTGAATAAGTAATTTTATCGTAAATTGGTAAGAGAGCTTTTTTGTAGCGCGTTCATTTTCAAATACAAATGTTTATAGGATATTGCTGTATATTTACATGTTCAAGAGAAAGAAAATTAAATGCCAAAAGTAAAAAAAAACATGTTATTTAAATGGAAACTGTATCGTGTTTTCGGCAAGGTTTAATTTTTTTTATCTGATATTTCTTTTCAGGACATAAACTAAAAATTTATGGGGCGCTGTTAAAAAATATATCAACATGGTAAATAATGGACACCCTAGGCTACATCCCTAATTAATTCTAGTTTTTTCGATTAGCAATCTCTTTCTTGAGAAATAAAGTAATTTCTTTTCCTACCAAAAGTTTAAATTTGTTAATTTATTGTGAAAGTTACGATTTCAGTTCCTGATACTTCGATGTATTGTGAAGTAATATTGTTTCTAAAGTTATCAAACCTAATATCTGTATAAAAATTGATTAAAATATTTAATAAAATTATAGCAAATAGAAAAGTTCTAGGTGAATTGGAAATGTAACAAAGCCAGCTCAACATTTACAAAAGAAGATAAAAGCCAAATTGGAAATTATATTTCTTCAAATATATTTTCTTCAATTTCTTCTTTAGTCTTTCAAATTAAGCAGTTTTTTTTATTCTTGAATAAAATCCAGATGGCGTTGTGAATTTGTCTAGGTCTAGTCTCATTTGAAAAGTATAATGTATGACATTTATAAAAATGAAGTTATACACAATACAACAACGCGTTAAAATTGTGAAAATATTTTATGAGACTGGACTTTCAGTGAAAAATGTTTTTAGGAAATTACGTGACATTTACGCTTTGCACAATCGTCCATCTGAAAGCACTATCAATCGAATTATTCAAAAATTTCATGAAACTGGTTCGGTGGAAAATAAAAGTAGAGCAATATCTAGTCGTGTACTGTAAATCAAAGCGTGTTATAATCCGTGTTATTTCGACGCATGTAAGTGTGTTTATTTTTTTATAGTGATAAATACGATTTTAGTACATAACGTGTCATATCGACACATGTAATGTGCAATATTAACACATATATGTGTGTTAGAAACAAAACATATTTGGTGGCAAGGCATCTCTTTCTCCCTTGCTGAGTAATATCTTTATGGAGGAACTCGAGAATGACATATTAAGTAAATCTCTTAAAAACCCAATAATTTGGCTTACATACTTTAATGATATACTTTTTTACAAGATATACATTCTCGAGAGCCTACAATTAAGTATACTTTAGAGATGGAGAGGCAGAATAAATTGCCATTCCTCAACACTTTAATATTAAAATAAAATAACACATTCAAAACTACAGTTTACAGAAAACCGACAAACACAGATAGGTATCTCAATTTCTTTTCCAATCACTCAAAATCAGTCAAAATAGAATTGTTTTGTTTATACCGACAGTGATACACTACAAAAAGAAACAAATCACATCAAAGACATTTTAATAAAAAAACAATTACCCAAAAACTTTCATAGATAAATCGTTCTAAACTTTTGATACCAGACAAAACAGGCAAGTTATTAATAACAATAATAATAACTCTTAAACAATTAACCTCACAATTCCTTACATCCGCGGTATTTCTGACACAATTAAAAAAGTAGGGAATAAATACAACATAAGAACGATATTTAAAACAAAAAATACTCCTAGATCTATATTAACAAAAACTAAACCAAACAACACATCACAAAATACCAAAAATGGGGTTTATAAAATTCCCTGTGAATGTGGTAAATTTTATATAGGTGAGACATCTAGACCGTTAGATATTAGAATAAAAGTGCATTCTTCTTAGAAAGGGCAATTTTAATAAATCTAGAATTTCTCAACACGCATTTGAATCGGGTCATAAAATCAATTGAAATAATTCCAAACCGATATTGAAAGAATCGGTAAAAAAATACAGAAGATTAAAAGAAACCGCTATAATTAATTTAAACAAAAATAACTGTTGATTGATTTGTCCGTTACTTTGTGATAGTTAATAGTAAGAAAGTAAACTTGGAAGACGTCACGATATTACTTCGACACCATAAAATACTAGAAGCATTACTAATGGTAGTAAGTGAACTTAACAGAAACACGAAAATAAGCGCACTATCCAGAAACCAACTTTCAATCAAAATCATATACTATGTAGGAAAAAAACAAGGGGACTCACTCAACCCTTCTCTATTCAACTTACTTATGAAAGAAATAGCAAGTAATCTGACACAAATAAATAACACACAAATAGTAATACATTTTTATTTATATTCTTCAATATTTTTAGTTGTAAAACATTTTTAACTCTACTTGAGAGAAA